>PQVD01002006.1:12253-36025 GCA_003012265.1 Setaria equina
AAAAAAAAAACAGTTACAGAAACGTACCGCTGATCCGGATGTGCATTGTACTGCGTTATTATTGACATACCGCGGTGTGCGACGTCCTCTTGCTCATTATCAGTGGGTATCATGGCCTGATAAGTTTGTACCTGATCAACTGACAGTACCGTACACATTGCTTAGCTCAGCTCGAGCTCGTAAAACACCTACAATTATACATTGCTCAGCTGGTATTGGACGAACCGGTACATTGGTTGTCTTAGAACTGCTTTCCAGGCAAGCATTGTTTCATTTTAGATTTTAAATTAGTAGCTTAAAAATTTTTCAAAATTTCTGCTGTTTTATTTAAATTTAAAAACAAAATATATGAATATATTTGTTAGAGAAAGAATTATTAATGTTATTATTACACTTATTATTATTAATCATGATAATAATTAATATTGTTAAAAAAAACCACACGAATTGAAATTTTAATAATTTAACAGAAGCATATCAATGCTGCAAGATTTTTAACACAATAAGATTTTGTTTTATATGGCGCATTTTGTTAAAATTCGGATTATTGTTTTTTTTTTTTCTTAATTAATTATAATACTAATTTAAAAATAATTGTTAAGAACATTATTATCATGTCGTACGCCGGTTGTATCAGAAATTGTTTGGTCAGTTAGATCACAACGTTCTCGTGCAGTTCAAAATGAGGAACAGTATTTATATATACATTATCTTACAATACAACGATTGGTTAACAAAGGAATTGTAACCGATAAAGCTATTTCAAGTATGTTGAAATTTCAAATTTTTGGAAATTTACGGTTTCGTTTCGAAACAAAAAAGAAAAAACTTTTTTTTTTTCAAATATCAACTAGTTGTAAATAAATAAGCAAATAATTTGGTAAAACCAAAAAATTATATTTGCATTAATAGAGATTGTTCTATATTACTTTTGCATTCTGCAAACTTTTTCTTAATATGAAATAGAGTATTTTTGCAATTGCATACGGACGTAGAAATTAATTACTAGTTTAGTTTTAGTGATTTTGTTAAGATTTATTTTCGACAGAAATAATGTCAGTGAGATTTATTATACGACAATCGTGACATCACATAATAATCGTGATGTTAAAAGGTAACCACGATTGGGTAGTCGTGATACTACCTGACAATCTGGTCTTATAGTTGTAATTCTACGTCACAGTTACTAATTTTATATGATAAACGTAATCTTGTTTAACAGTTTCAATACTATATAATAATCGTGATATCATAATCGGCAATATTATCTCATAATTGTAATTTTTCGTTCTTTTGAAGGATTTTGCCGCGATTATGAACAATATTATTTTACTCGTACACATCGAACACAAATTCCATTACCGGTTTTTGAGAAGAAAAAGAAGCCAAGAGCAAGAAAAACAGGTGGACCAGAATTGATAGCGTCGAAAATGTCAGCGCCGTCACTATCAGTGGTTCCGGCAACAGTATCCGGAGGAAGTCCATCAATACCAGCAACATCCAGAAGGCAGGATGTAATCGCCACATCAGTGTCAAGCGATTTCCGAACTGCTCAACAACAAAAGAAGGGGAAAGGAACACGAAAAAAGAAAACACAGGCGCTAATTCTTCAAAAATAGCTAGCTTAATTTAAACTTTTGTGCTTTTGAAATGTTTTTTTTTTGTCTTATCATGTTGACAGGAACTATCGCACATATTTTTCTCACCTACAAAATTTTAAAATGGAAATTTTTCGACGAAGACTAATTTTTTGATCAATATTTTTTTTCCTTTCAGCCAGTAGACCTTGCCGAAGATCACACACCAGTATGTCGATGTCTCATACTTTATTTAGAAAAAAAAAAAAAAAAAAAAATTCAAACTATACATTATAAAAGTCCATATAAAAATCCAGAAAAAAAAGGAGACTTTTACTTTTTCTAATTCCGATATCGTATTCTTTTCGTCTTTCCTTTTTTTCTTAACTTTTTTTTAAATTAAATGGAAATTTAAAGAAACAATAAAGAAGAAACAGAAAATAAATTCTAGATATATGGTGCAGAAGTGGAAAAGGCGCCATCTACAGGAAATATTGAAAATGTTTGTAGTCCTAAACATCAGTTTTTGAACATTAAATCTTATTAATGATTATTCGAAAATTATTGGACAATTATCACTAATTGCCATATACGTCACTTGCAATTAATTTAAAAATGACTAATTGATGTAATGAATGTCCCTCACTTTTCACTATGTGATTGAGGTACCAATCAATTGAGAATGAGTTGCTGATCAATTTAGTAGTAAAGTTACACTGAAGACATTTACATTTAAATTTTTATTCTCCATTTACATTTAAATTGCAGGAATTTTTTTCCCCTATACAAATATTTATAAATAAATTGACTCGTACTCTCGAATGTTATTCCTGATTAAGAATTTTTTCAATTTCCTCTATCTTAAATTATTATTGCTTCTTTTCTTTTTAGCCAACACAAGTTAGCCCTGTTGTAACGCCACCTGGAAAACCAACATCACGAACACAGTACAATCTACAGCAAGAATATTACGAAGCACAGAATGCCCTTTTAGAGTCATATCGTAAAGCACAAAAAGCTTTGGTAAAAACATATGTAAGGAAGCAAAAAATGGCAACTGGTAGTAAATTAGTACCTGTTGAAGCGGATGTTATTCAAAATGCGCAGCGAGAAGCACAAGCAACAATCGAAGGAGTAATTGGTGCAAAAGGTACAGAAGGAACAAAACTCACAGGAACTGAAACAGTTCGTTTAATTTTGCATAATTAAAATACTACTTGTTATTTTATAAATTTCATTCGCTTCTTTAGACATTTTACCGAAACTGAAATGGTATCATCTTTGAGATTCCGACTAACTACTAACTTTTTATATCGGATAAAATGATAAAGTTTTAATCGTTTTATGCTAAAATGACAATTGATATTTCACTTTCTCCACTTATTTCTCTTACATAGAACTTTTAAAATATTAAGTAAGATTCGAAAAGTTTAAAGACTGGAAAAAAGGAAAAAACAGGATTATAAGGAAGAAGTGCGAAGTTTAGGCAACGATACCAGCAGTACCAGATGAGCCAAAATCAGTTTATGCTTTTACTGATGAAGTTCAAAAAATTAAATGCATGCATGAAAATTTAACATCAAAAGAGGATGAAATCGATCGCGCGGAGTACGTTTTTATGCAACCAATTTATGCAAATACATATGGAGCACAAACGGAAAGTCGAGATGTGGTAGAAAAATACGTGATGAATATGCTACCGGAACAGGTATTTCACTCTATACTTATTAAGAAAACTTTGGCAAAAAAAAATTTATTTCTCTTCTTATTTTATCTCATAATCATATCAAAAAAAAAAAAATGATTAGGAATTAAAGTTTTTTTTTTAAATAGTACAAGAAAAAGGACGAGCAGTTCTCATTCATCAAATAAATGTGATTTCAGTATTTCAATAGAGCAATGGACGATGGAGCAGTGTATGTTGCACAAACTAAAAGCAAAGAAAACTTAGACAGTCTTGAAAAGTCGCAAGCAGCATCTCCAATACCAAAAGTTATTATAGTTTTAATTTTCCTTACTGTATAATTCTTTCAAGTAGTATCCTAGTTTGATTCGTTAAAAGTTCTTTTCAGCGGAAATGAAACGTGAAAATTCAGAAATGAAATATAGCACCTCAACATTCTGTTCTCAGTGATACTGCATATATCATTTTGGATAAAAGCATATGTGTCAAATTATATATATCGGATGAAATATTCAGCAATGTAATTTATAAATGGACCAGATAATTCGAGATTGTGATAAATAAAATTGGACAAAAATTTCGAAAGACAAATATCGCAATTACAAACTTTTTGTCTGACTTTTCTAATCACAAATTCATAAAATGAAAGAAAAAAAGTCTTCAAATTATGAACTTACGAAACATCAAACGAAACTGCTGCAATCTATTAATAAACATGCATTTATGAAACACAGAAAGTGCACGGAATAGTCATATATTAATAAAACGATCACAAAAATGAAAAATAAAAATAAAACGCATCCATATTTAATTTTACTTTGTTTCACCACTATTTTACCACCACGAGGAAACTAATAAGTAAAAATATCAACAGAAGTGGTCTCAATTGAAAACTATTTCCGACAATTTCAATAAATTTATAAACAAAGGAAATGATGATTTTACGATATCCTATCAGCATTTAAGGAAGTACTAACAAGAGATTTGATCAGCAATATCTAATTGTTCGAAATAAACACCAACAATTGCAATAAATAATGAAAATTCTTCACGTATTGTACTATCGGTTTCCAATTTGTCGTCTAATGTATTTCGCAAAATACGCGAATGCTTCGCCAACTGACGTATTGCAGAGCATACATCATGTAACAATGGCTTTTGCAGTACCAACAGTAGGGCATATATCCATTCAAATAAAGGTCTCGTATAACCTTCCTCAATAAACACCTGAAAAAAGAAACAATTTAGATTTATTTACTATTAATCATATTATTATAAAATGTTTTACTTCACTCTAGAATAAGCTGCTGTAATTAACGACACTCAATGCTTTGAATCATACATAGCGCATTAAACGGCAAAATCAAATTTCTTACCTCAAACTATTCTCATGAAGTAGTCGTCAACACGTACATACAACATAATCGAAGGTTTTTTTCAAACCAGAATAAAACTTAGTACTAGATTTTTGCCTAAAGTTTGGAAGTAGATATATTGTTTATTTTTAGTTAATTTGCACTCCAAAATATTTGTCTCAGTTTGAAGCTTTGAAATTTATTGAAAAAGGTGACATGCTATCTCGAAGCCAGATAAATACATAATATGTTATAATATTCAAAAAAAAGGGTCAAAATATCCATACATAAATGTAAAACAAGAAAATTGATTTACTACGCATTTCTTTCACAGGAAAAACCTTCATGAAATTTCAAATTTCACTTAAGAAAAGGATTTTAAAAATTTATCGAAATATGACAATGTTCTAGAACAACATTAGTCGGATATGTTTCGTTGAGAACTTTTGAATTCATTTATTTTTTAGCAGCGAAATTTGCTTAAACAGTATACCTCTACAAGATATTGAATTACAGCATTGACTTGCTGTTCCGACATACTTAGAATAAGTCGTAATGTAGGCGGATTACCACGGTGATGTGTAAATCTTGAAGCAAGTTTTGCTTCCAACGGAAATGATGTATTTCGCTCCTCTAAACAAAATATTCGCCACTCATCGGGATCTTTCTGAAATATATAGGAAATTTCAAGACTCAAACTAAACCATAAGAAAATGAATAAAGTAATAAAGCTCCAACAAATGTTAATTAGTAGTACTATTCTTTTGCTGTGATCACCAAACTTACCCAAAAAAGTGCTTTTAAAATATCACAATTTTATCACAGGTCTCAATTAACAATTTGTTAATAAAATACGAAACAAGCTTTGACATTTCAAACTACATCACTCTTTATTACACTTTCACTACATGGTGGTTGGCTATCCAAAATCAAAAACACCAGCAAGTGAAAAGAATTTTTTCATTTTTTTTAAACGAAATTTTAAAGTAAGACTACGAAAGAGAGGAACACTCTGATGAAATAAAATTACATACCAAACTTGGCCATTTGTAAGCTGCACTTTTTTTCCAATGCGATCTTTGAGCATCAACAAGGGATCGCTGCATTGAAAATTTATCACTCTAAAGGATGAAAGCAGAGTGCAATATTCCATAATACGTAAAAAATATTGGGCTTAAAAATAATTTCAAGGTGAGAAAATGTTGTATAAGTAATTCAAAAATGGTTCAAATGCTCAGATACTACGGAAACCTCACTGATCGAAAAAAAAAAAAATAGGCAAAATGCTTTGAATTTAAAAATTCCTTATCCGAAAATTTGTTTGTAGTTCTGTAAAAAAATTACTGGAATTACCATCATAAGAGACCATTCAGAGGGCGGTTCACAGCTAAACAATAAATCCTTAGATATTGCAGAGGATGTAACCTTTTGAGGAATTACCTTTGCTGTGACTATCTCTGGACAACGTGCACGTGACACACTAACCTTAATGAAAAATAGAAAAAATTTCGAGCTGAACTCACTTTGATTTTAAATTCAAATCCATTCTTGCGAATTAATTAGCATGCTACAAAATTTTCAATAATCTTTGTTCCGCCATTCCAGGATACAAAGATTCAAACACAATTACCTATGTGAGTAAATCATTTCAATTTCTAAGTAGAAATAATGAAGCTGGAATGCTAAGTGGCTGACCAATTAATGAATAAGCTTTCAGACTCATTAAATGATTTCAAAATATATCTTAAAAAACCATATTTTAAAGAAACTGCATAAAATAAGCGACCTGCTGTAAGTAGTGAGATGGATTTCGAGGAGTTTCATTTAGCGAAATATTCCGCTCGTCAAAATCACCAACATCAAAAACAGCTTCTTGTTCCATTTCCACCAACTAGCAACTTCTAATCAGCAATCTAAAAAGTCATCTTTGCATCTTTTATTTCCGTTTTCTGCCTTTCCTACTTTTTCTTTTACATATTGCATAATTTAAAGGAAGTTGGAATCACCTGAAAGTTCAAATTGTACTCACCGTTGAGTGATGGGTTCACAACAAAAAAGGCTATCAATACATCTGTTCACGGAGTCGATAATAAAAATGGTGAGGGGATGGAACAGAGCTACGATCTTCGACGGGTAAATTATACCTCATTCACAGTATCAATTTCTGGTTTCAAGTGTCATAATTTCCTTCATGAGGAAAGTTCAAGTCTTTCATATTTCTACCCAGTTGATTAAATATGAAGTGTGACGATGCCCTCATCTATAGATTGTATTGGATGATTTCACGAATGCAAATTCCCCATGAAAACATTACATATCATTTCCAATCAAACTGACCGCTTTATCGCAGGAAAATGAATTAAGCGGAATTCCAACAAAAGTCAGTATTCCAGCAGAAGTATGTAATCGCAAGCGAAAGACAAGAATTTTGTTTCTCAGTTACGGGATTCACTTATTTATTTGTGTTCATGATAATTTCATGAATCAGAATGACGTATGAAACCGTAATATTCTCAAGACCAAAAGTACAAAAATTTAATAAACATTAAAACACTGTTTAGCAGCGAAATTCCTGCTCAAACAAATAAAAAAACAACGGTGAGACAACAGGATTTTAAGTTTTTCCATGGCATGAAATACTTGAATGGAAATAGAAATTCAAAAGATGCTTTGCATTTACAGAAGATTAACGAGATTTATTAGAAATGCGTAACCACGAAAGAAATATTGCACAAGTACGGGAGAAATATTTCCCACGCAACTGTGTTTGTTCTTTCTTCCAGTAATTAAATATTCAAGCGCGACTACCTCTGGTTTTAATAAAAATCAAAAACAGACCACAGTCATATGAAGGTTTAGTTTAAATAAAAAATTCTACAGCAATTTTGAAAATTATGACACAAGATCTTCAAAAAGAAAAAAACAAACAAACAAACAAACATGAAATTAGAAAAATGACTTCAAGAAATAAGGGCAAACAAAAAGTAACTTGTACAACAGATGAAACGAATGAAAATGCTGTCCTAAACTACAATCCTAAAAAAACCAGGAACATTGGCATAAAAAGAAAAACGTGACGAAAACTCATTAAAATGGAAATTTTCAAAAAAGTAAATGCAAAAGAAATGATCTTAGTTCATCCATTTTTGACAGTTGGGTGCACCACACAAACAAGGAATCTTATCAGCTGCATCTTCAATATCGAATTGGTAGTCATAAGTTAACTGAAAAAAAAATTTCTGCAAGTAACTTTACTAAATTCAATAAGTTTACTAACATAGATCAAAAAACAATAAAATGGTTACAAAATAATAAATGAGGAATGTGAATAATTCCGTTTCTATATTTTCAGTAAAATTCATTTGCTTTAGAAAGACTGAGTATATATTCAATATAATGAAAGCATCAATTTTTTAGTTTCAGATACCAACCTCCTCTCCGGCGCTGATGGGTCTATTAGCAATAATGATAATCTTTTTGTCATCACCACATGGACCCGAATCTACCAAACGCGTACTGCAGTTTGGGTCACAAGAATGATTGATATATCGTGCTGGACCACCAGCCATCGTTGCATCAATAAGTCTTTCGTCATCTATACGAAACATGTACACACCTCGATTCTGGGCTTCATATTTTTTTTCACGCATTTCGCCAACCTTCAAGCATTCCATAATTTAATATTTTGCATATATGAATTATAGGATGAAAAATCATGACTGCAATATGCAATACGTCTTAGAAAAACAATGACATACTCAAAAAAAAAAAAAAAATGACCATTAAACATAGTCTATTTTTGGCATCACAGCAAGATAATACTCAAGCTACAAGTTCTAAAAACTAACTTCACTACGTATCACTTCGCCTTTATATTCGATAATCATAGAATTCATCTCAATATCTCGTGATGCATATAATCCTAAACCCTGAATACGTGAGCGTGCCAAGTATACAGTATTTTTCCATTCCTTTTTCATTTTCTGATACTGTGAATAATAAGCTGTACTGAGCTGCCCAGGTTCCCATCGTCCACCATAACAATCTAATGTTGTGCTGCATGAGCCACGTCCTGTAGTCACATCTATTGCACTGGATAATGAACTGCTACTACTACGAGCTGAAATCCAAAAAGAATTCTGGTCAATATGAAAACCAAAAACTACTTAAAATAATAATATTATTGGTAACTTTGATTTTTTTTAAATATATTGTAAAAAAGAAAAAGCAATTTTCTCCGCACTTCTAATTTACGAAACGAAATAAAACAACAAACTTCTTGTGTCGCGCGAAAGTGCATCGGTAGTGACGGATGACCACGCGGCTGCTGTTGCTGGTTGATTACGACGACGATGTTTGATAAGTGTTCGAAACCTTGGTTCACATCTCGCACAGCCATTTGGATTGACTGCTAGAGGTAAGTCCATCAAAGGAACTCCGCCGTGTTTAAAAGTATAGGTTATCAGCTGATCTACTCCTGGTAACTGAAATTAGCAAATAAAAAAATATTTTGAAAGTATTTTTCTATTCCTTTTTCATTTTCAAATACGACAACTTTATTGATTCTAATCAAATTCGCGATGGATATCAAAAATATTCATTCCTACCGACTCCGTCATTTTTGAAACGGCTGCCTCGGTAAGACCAAATAAGCTATCACCAGAAAGGTTTGCTGGGAATAAACGCAATAATCCATCGTCTTTATCTCGCGTTCTTTCTACTTCCATTAATATATGATTCCAAGCAGCTAAAATCGACAGTGACTATTTAAAAACTAAAAGACAGAAGAATGTAGAATAGACACCTACAAATAAACAGCCACCATACCTGACGCCGAAGTCTCTCGAATTTCCTGACCACCTTCGTATGCAATTACGAATTCTGGTGCTGATGCTTTATCACATATTGTACACTGATATTGGATGCGATCAGTGGGACTGGTCAGGGACCAAAAAATCCGTCTCACACTGTATCCGATCTAAAAACACTCATTACAAAATTTCCACAATTTTAATTCATAATCTAGTGAAAAATAAAGCCACATAATCAACAATCTAAAAATCGGAACTAACTGGAAATATATGATCCGAATTATGGAACGCTTTTAATTGTTCCGGAAGCAGCTGTCCAATGTGAATAAATATAAGGCTGCCAACACGAAGTACCAGTCGATCAGCTTCACTGTGAAATAGTTTTGCGATCAGTTGATTTTCTTCACGATCGACATAAATACGGCGCAACGCTTTCAATTGATCGAGCACCAAGTCAATACGATAATCATCATGCTCTTCGCAAATAAAAGTCTGAACATAAGCACAGTAAATTAAACGAAAATATAGACAGTTGCAGGGAAGAAAAAGGAGTAAAAAATATCCAAAAAACAAAATAAAATAAAATAAATGAATAAACAAATAAACAACAGTACTTAACCTTGTCCTTCATAAATTTTCCTCTTGTCGATTTTGCACAGAAAAAATGGAAATGTTTTTCACAATTAAGTTTGTAACACCTTAGAGAAGCACCCATAAGTTGACAAACTGAACAGATCACATTTGCTGACCTTCTTAGAGCATCTTCTATGTTAATAAGCGCCCCAGCAGCTGTCTCATAAACCTGTAGATTTTGAATATTTCCGAAGATTTTAGAAGTGTTAAAATGTTTTCATCTTTTAAAACTCCATTTGAATGAACTTCTAGTCAAACGGACCTCTTCAGACCACAGCGCGCAGTTAACGTGGACCCATGTGTTGGCATCTGCATTCAAAAGTCTTCCACAATTATCTAATTCCCCATCTCCAAATTGCCCGCAAAATGCACACTGTCGCTTATCATCTGCAAGATTTATACCCCGGGAACGGAGAACACCTTGAAGATCGAGAGCCAACTGCTTCTAAAAATATAAAGTAAAAATCTTCATAACACTTTACAGAACTTGAAGTACACGCAACTATTGAAATTAGGTGATAAAGAAGATGAAACATGATACTTCATCTACCTGACGTGCTTGAACCGATAATTCTCGAAAACTTTCCAAAATTGTTGCATCATATTGCATCCATAGCTGTCCTTTCCACTTTTTCTCCAGAGTCCTCTGAATATTTTGATCCCCCATCAACGACAGCTCTCGAGCTTGAATTATCTATAATGAATCCGTTGAATTTACCCCTAATTCATTGTTTTTTAACAATAGCTTGAAAAAAGTTAATAGAAACTCAGTATCAAAAAATCGAACCTGAACATTGTTTTTCAAATCTGGCTCAGCACGACCGTCACTCAATGGTGAGCATATATTGGAACTACCAGGTGATTCTAACTGTCCCTTAAATTATAACGTGTAAAAGAGATAGTAGGAAAGGCAAGAAACAAAGATAAAAGACATTTGGAATAGCTTTGTCTAACCTCAACCAGACTTCGATAAATTCTATAAATTCCGACCAAGACACTAAGTAGCGATGTAACCAATGTAAGGATGCGGAAGAGTGAATAATGATGCAAAAGCTTCAAGCAACTAAGAAAAGACTGCAGCATGTAACAAAAAAGTTCAATTAATCTTGCACAAACAGGTAACCTACTTTTCCGAGATGGAGATATTTGGCAAAATTATCAGCGCTTGCTTGCCGAAGTTTAGCTAATGTTTCAGCACCAATAAAACGTTCTGCTCTCTGAAATTCAGAGCACTGTCAAACTGGACCATAAAAAAAGTGGAGAAAAGAAAAAAAACATGTCCAGAAACAGTAGTACAAACCGAAAGATCTTCTGGTGACAGTGAAGCTTTCGCATTGGCCATGTAATTATAGTAACAATTCATTGAGCAAAAAGCCAGTGTTTCATCTTTTGGCTGCAACAACAATCAAATCTGTTAAATCCAAATCTGATAGAAAATATGCTACAATAAAGTACAGTTCCAAAATTTTTGTAATAAAAAATTAAAAGATCACTGCAACGAACTTCATGATCGACAATTCCAAGCTGGCGTGCCGTTTGTCTCACAGCAGGCTGATCAGTTAGAGCACCACAATGGCGACATGTAAAGTCATCAGTTACTGGCGATTCCGTCTTTTGTATTTCATTAAGGTCACCTTAAACAAAGTTATATCACTGAAGAGAAAACGCGCCCCATAGATAATATTTTATTTAATCTAATAAACAACTATTTAATCCAATAATATTTTTTAATCAATCAACTCAAAATATAAATAACAAATGACAACAGATAAATGTTTTGTTTTCATTCATTTAAAAGTACCTGGGGGTTTTAAGCCCGAAACACTAACTAACCTTAAATAATAGTTCTCAAAAACTTACTATGAATTTCTTTTCCTACCTTTTAATCGATATTATAGCCTTTTAATTTTGCGAAAAAAAAGGAAAAAATTACCATTTTGAAAAGATTCGTGAAAAGAGAAAATTTTTTAATACTAACGCTTCGAAGGTTCAGGAGTTTGAGGTGGAGTATCAAATTCATAATCTGGCAATTGTTCCATACCCAAAAGTACCATTAACTGTCTCAATCCTGCTTCAGCATCGAGGTTGCCTTCTGGACCTTCGAATATAATATTGACTTCTACTTTTTTTGGCGATTCACGCTTCTGAAACATATCGATCAAAACATGTGACATACAAAGAAACTGGAATTTAAATGATAAGGACTATTTTCATTTGAAATATACTTAAAAGTTCCACTCCAATATAGAAATCTACTAATTAATTAAAATTTTTAAAAATCAAGTGTATCAATAAGAAATTTCTAACAATTTAAATCAATATCGCCCAAATAACATTAACTCAAAGGTTACCACATCATTTGCAGTCACTATTTTACCCACAGTTTCTTGGTCATATCAAAAATACTTGCGCAGTTTGCTTATAAATTACACAAAATTAAAAGATACTGCCAATGTATTCATAACTATGATTAATTTAATTTATCCATTCTCTAAACTAATAAAGTAAAGTAAGAAAGAGTCAACTAATTTCACAAGCCTTGAAAAATGCATGTCTTGGTGGTGCTTCTGGGACTATTGATTCAGGTATTCTTGAAATCTGCCGTAAAGGAGGAGAGCCAGAACGACGAACTACCGAGAGTGCTCGCATTTTACTTACAGGCTTTTCTCTTTCCTGCATTCCTCTTGGAATCAAGCATCTTGTTCTAGAAATAATCGATAACTTTCAACAAAATCGAAATTTTTTAGCAATCATAAACTCTAAACATAAGTAATAAAATCAATTTTAAAACGCAACGAGAGAAAAAATAAAATTAAACCTGTAGAGAATTGGTAATTTTACATCAGCTACGAAATCAGACATCGTTTGATAAAGCAAAGCTTCATCAAAGGGACATTCAAAAAGACGCATATAATAATCACCCATGAAGGAAAGCCGTACTTCACCAATTTCATTCCCTTTGACTGATGGCTTATCTGAAAGACGAAGAAGAATTTAAAACGAATTTTCTGAAATTCGGTAGAAAATTTGAATAGAAGTGTAACAAAGTTTTGAAGATAATTAGCTTGTAAACACATGTCACTTTCTGTTTTGGTTCAAAGATAATAAATATGTGTGATTAGATTTTTTTCTATTTTCCTTTTTTTAAGATTTAAAGTAGAAAAAACGCTTTTGTAGGTTTAACAAACCTATTCGATCTGGTAAATCTGTAACGCCAAACATGGCATAAGATGAACGGCCAATACGAGATATTGGTTCAATGGCACTTCGAGGAAGCTGTGGACAAAGACGAAGCTGAGTAGAAATTCGTTCCAGCAATAATTCATACTCATTACTGTTTCCAACACCAAGTTTCTTTTGTTGAGTGCGCTTTTTTTTTGGCTTTGGAGGAACTGTAGGAGGAAAATTAGTGAATATGATAAAAGTTGTTTCGAAGCCCACATTCCACAAACAGGGCAATATAAAATCGTTATTGTAAAAGAAAATAAAATAATTGAAACTGATATTTCTAAGCCGTAAAAAACTTACTGTTAAACTCAAGTCCAGAAAAAGAATTTCTCTGTGATGGATAATCCTTCCTCATTTGTGATTCCAAAAGTTTTTTCAGCATTCCACTTTTTCGGGCAGCCTCAGCACCTGAAAAAATTGAAAAAATTTGATTAGGAATGTCAGATTATCCTATGCCTCATTCAGAATAAATATTTCACTATTTCAAAATCTTGACAAAGCATGCACCATCGACCATAATAACAGCCTGCGTTATCAGACGATCAACAACGTCATAAATATCCCGTTCAAATTGTGTAGTAAGAGTGTCAGCAGCAACATCTCCTAGCATCGCTGGTCTTTTGCATTCCTCGCTGTGATCATCGTCACGTTTTTTCCGCTTCCCCCTTCCGCCACGATATTGCCATTCTGTTGAACTAGATGACCCCGGTCGACCACCAGACGGTGTTGGAGAATCTGTACAAATACGGAAAATATTTAGCATTAGTTGTCGTTACCTTTACCTTTACACTTCTAACATTGATAGATTTGGTACTTTCATTGCAACCGACGAAAAATATTAAGGATGACAACAGGAAGGAATTTCAGCATCAACTTACAATATCCTAAACTGAAGCAAACTTATTCCATTATCACGAAGTTGAAGGAAGAAAATACAACTATACCCGAACACATCTGTGCGCTTTCGGATTCACTTTTTGGAGTTGCTCCATAGCCGGAATTATAATCAGGCATCTGATTAGTGCCAGGTTGATAAGGAGGCCGATAATTACCCACTACACCATAAGCTGGGTATGATGGTGGGGGCCGAATAGCATTGTTTGGAGACACCATGCCACTGGGTGTAGGAGGTGTACTACTTTGCAGCTGTTTTGTGCGTGCAGCATTTACATGGAGACCAACAGGTTGGACAACAGGTGTCATTTGTGGGATCAGTTCCGGCGGTATGTTGTTCTTGACTTCAAAATCACGAACATTCGAGGAGTGGAGTTTGATGTCACGCTTGCAATTCTCTAAATCTTTCTGCCGGATCGGTATAGCATTGGCTAGCGTCGTGAGCGAATGTCTGGAAAATAGTTCAGATTGTTAGGGCCTGCAGAACTCCAAATGAAATCAAAACAGAATATATTAAGATTAACCAAAAATAAACAAGTTCCTAACTGGGCATTATCTCAAGCTTGCATCACAAGTGAAAGCTTAACATAGTGTCTTACACACTCACATCGTTGATAGTGGATTTCTATTAAGTAAATTCCCCAATTTATCCCAAAATAGAAATTAAAAAGAGATTGTCAGAAAGTTAATAACCAAACCTGTCAGTTTCACTCAACTCGATTTCGATACGTTGCCCATGAGCATCGTATTGCTGATTGTTTTTATTCAACTGTCTTCTTTTCGCAGTAAGATTTTTTTTCTGCTTTCTCATTCGAGCTAAGTCGCTTTCAATTGCCTAAAATTATATTCTACAAGTCAGAGAATAGAGAGAAAAGGTTTTATTAGGAAACTTATCTTTCAAATCGAAGATCTCCTAGTACTTTGATTAATATTCCGGAGTTTTAGCTAATGGCAGAGGAAAGAATGACCAGAAATTAATGGAAGAATGATGATAAGTGAATAATTTAACAATAAAACTGATTGCAAAAGTGATACCGAAAGTACACATACCAATTGATATTTCGCTAACTCATTAGTTCGTTTCTGCAACAAACTGTAATTATCAAGAACTTCCTTGCTCAAATGCGCAACCAAAGACTGTGGATTTCTAACAGGTGAAGGCCTAGGTTGAGATGTACCAGCGAATGAACCACCTTCCTGAAAGATGACCACATTCAAGTATAAATTTGATGATATCAAAAACGAAACCATAGGATAAATTAACATTAAAGACTATTCTGTTGCCATTGCAAGAACAGTCCCATAATAAGGAATTGCAGTAATGAATCACTGTTATTTTCTCACAAATAAAAATTTCTAATACCAAGAAATGAAAGTACCTGCTCGGAATGATAATAGTGCTGTTGTGGTGCTCCATAAGACTGGACGATGGAACTGTCTACAGGACCAGCGGAAGTATTCTGATTAATAACGCATTCGCTAACGCCGTAAGGCACTGATGGAACTTTAAAACGTTCATTATATTCGGCCTAAATGAAAACAACAAGTTCACTTTCCCTTGATATGATGAGCGCAAAACAGGAGGATAAGAACCGTGTAGACGGTGTGATCCTAGATGTAGAATAAGATGAAAATAAATAAATATTACTTCTGATCGGCAATATCCTCCTGCACTTTCTTGTCCCGATAGCATTCCATATCGATTTGGACCAACGATAGCTCGAACAACACCGGTAGGAGTTGAAGTTGCTGTTGCAATGCGCTTCGCCCGAGGCTGCTGCAAAATATTTTGAAGTTTAAATCCAGATTAAGATTAAGCTATTAATTCAATTTACTCAAATGTCAGGAAGACCCTTACCTTTACCCTATTTGCTCGGTTTTCTCTCGCCTTATTTACATATTGCTGCCTGCTATTTGCATCTAAAGATCTCCACATTCGATGAATATGTTTCACGCGTTCTGGCCATTCTGGATATTGTTCTTTCCATTGCGGATAATTAATGTTTGCATAAAGAACAGCAGCCTTTGTAGCACGCTCTCCCAAAGGCTCATCTTCCTCCCACTTTTCTGTTGCCTGATTCACCCGTTCAGTACCAGCATCACCCATCTTAAATTATTGCTAAGCTCTAGAAGTAATTCCATGACGTTTTAAGCTTTATTAATTTTTCAAAGCTCTAGAAAACAAAAGGAAAAAAAATACCTGACTACTTGATCTAGGCTGCGTATAAATATTGGCTTGGTTGTAACCAGGCACATGTACATTTTGACGAATACTTCCCTGAGTTAAACTGTTTGTTGAAGCAATTGTAAATCTTCGGGCCTGAACAAAATAAAGATAGCGATTCCAAAATACGATTCTACATCAGAAAATTCAAATATCACTTTAACTCCAGAAATAATTTGATAACTGCATTAGAAACAAGCTATCATACAGAACATATTCAAGTAATACCTGCTGTCCAGAGCACAACGTCTGAGATCGCATTGGTCCACCATGAGGGCTCACAGTTATTTGGCCGTCCTCACTACAAGGCCCCATTTTATCTGAAACTTCCATTACAAAATCTATAGCGGTTTTTAAATCTTTTGGTCCTCAACTTCCTAATGTTACTTTAGAACTTCTGCCTTAAAAAATAGCTTTACGAAGTTTTATGAGGCCTTTCACAAAAATGACACTTCAATATGTTATGAGCAAACTGTTTAGTCGAACAGTGAATGCGTTAATTTGGACTTATTTAATTTCATAACAAGAAATACATCCATCATCTACTTTTAGTTAAAAATGAATATGACTCTCAACTTCCTAATGTTGTAGCAAATGCTTGCTTGCTGATCATTACAAAAGTTGTTCTCTAACAGTTGCCTCCATCTGTATATATAACGATAATAAAACCTTTCGTCATGATGTGGATAGAGTATAACAAAAACATAAAAAAAACTAGTCTGGTGGACAATTAAAACATGGTTTCAAATAATACCGCTTAATGCATTTTCCAATGCATCATCATCGTCATCATCTTCATCACCATCCAGCAACAACTCGTTTAAATCCAAATTATCAAAATCAATTTCTTCCATATTACCAAGAATATCATTCTCCGTTATATTACCCAGAAGACTTTCACTCTCACGGAGAGCCTAAAATATGAAAACAAGACTTAGGCGAATAATCAACAACGGTCTATAAACTATCAAAAAGCCCCCAAAAGCCGACTATAAACGACCAACAAAGACAAATGTTTGCCATTAACCGCAACATATTTAAAACCAACCTCAGAATCCATCTCATTTAATTCACAGGCTTCTTTCTGCTTATCAGTAATCAAAGTAGCCTTCTGATGCTCCATTAAATTTGGTTCATCAACCACAACATCTAGCAAACACCTCCCCTCAACTGGTCTCATACCAAAGAAGCTTTCCTGAAAGCAATACACACATCCTTACTAATACCTGTTTATCCTTGTGCTACTTTTTTCTCAAGAATTTTATTCATAATCATGCATCTCTGATCACAAGGCTATCACAAAACAACGAATAACCAAAGATACTAACCAAGACTAAAGATCCTATTTTGTGATACAAACTATTTGAACCAAAAAATGTCATGGATCACCTGAATAACAGGGGGATAATTGTCTTCAAGCTGTGATCTCCTTGGCTTCCGGAAACGTTTTATTTTTGGTTTCGCAGAATCCTCTTCCACACCGTTTTCTTCTTCCGCATTTGACAAACGATGTCGAGGTACCTAATCGAGCTATATCAATGTAAACCGGAAGCAAAACCGAAAAAGATGAAACTAGTAAATAACGGTACAGTTAATCACTTTTGTTTTATAAAAGAGTACCTTAACAAAAAAACCTCCAACACCCAATTTCATGACCCGCCGACCAGGACCACCACTTCGCATTCCTCTACCTCGACCACTCATCCCTACGCCCATTCCGAAGCCCGAACTTTCTACATCATCTTCCTCCATTGGTTCTGAAAATCAGTTAAGAAACCCAGTAGTGTAAGAGTAATTCTATATTCATTTATTTACCGGAACATTGGTACCAAATGGATCTAAGACATCTGTTACGTGATGATTAGGCTATCTAAAATCAAGTTGCTTTACTTCAGTTAAAAAGTAGTAATATCTTCGCAAATTATTCAGTTATTAAAACATTGTCATTATTGGAAATAGCAAGGTGTTCTGGAAGAATTTTCTGAGAAAATCCGGATAGATGAGTTAAATTGTTTCAGTTTAAAACTATGGGAAGCAACCTTCAAATGAATGAGATCTTGGTGCGAAAAAATATGACGGGAAATCATATATGGAATCAGCGGTGCTAGGATACCGAAAGAGTGCTCCACCACAACGTAAATGCAATAATTCGAGTGCGCATTTATTCATTGCCACATTATCACAAACCAAAACATTGAAAGCATCACTAGCTGCGTTACCCTGTGGCCGACACAATGAGCAACGGAAACCATTTTCCGATGCAGTTTCAAACATCTCATCACCATACAGTTCTTCACATTTACCATGCAACCACCTAAATATAACCAAACGTGCCTAGTGACGGGAAATTTCAGCTTGTTTGATTAGTAAAAACAACAGATTAGTACTACATTTACTGTTTTATTTAAGTCCATTTAAAAAATAAAAGAGAATAAAAAGAGCTTCATATTCAGAAAAAGCTCAAATTTGGTTTTTGATAAGGAAATTTCCACAATGGAAAATAATGCTGTTTACGAAAAAAAGACCTTGCACAGTGCTGACACTTAATGATGCTGTCACCAATTTCATAAAATCGCAGACACTTAGGACACTTTCGAAGAGTAAAGCATGCTTCACAGAAACGCTGATTATCAGCAATGTTGGATATTTGTTTCCCACAACGTCGACAAGATGAACACCTGCAAAAAGGTTATTTTGATGTTGGAATACGGTTATCATCAAAACATATCATCCCAAAAAGCTTTCTAAGTGTTTGATAAAGGTACCATTTACACCGCCATGGTCCATGCGGAATTCGATCAAGAGGTGGCTCCAAACAGTAGGTATGGTAAGAAATGTCACATTCATCACAAAGAATCAAATTAGATTCGTCATGCCCATCACCACATCCTTCACAAACCGTACAGTCCAAACAACGCCATCCTCTTTTTACTATTGTTGCATTGAGCTAAAAAATAAAATTTTGTATCACCAAAATCTACTTTTTTATAAAAAAAAAAAAAAGATAGCGACATCCAGTTCTTTAGATGTCGTTATTTAACTGTTACGTTCTATAAATGGTATAAAATGTGCTTCGGTAAGAAGAATGATTTTAGAAACTGCAATGCATGGGACAGTAGGACAATCTATTGTAATAAAGCGTCAAATATCTACTTAATTCCTTAACTGCAGTCTGCTGCTGAATGTAGGATAAATCCAAAAATTCAAAAACTGGGACATAAAGGTGAAATCAAATGACACGACCACACCTTGTCATGAAGTCCGACACAATATGTATGATAACTTTGCGAGCAGGTCACGCACGTAACCATTGTCCCTTCAATATCCTTTCCAATACTGCCACAAATTAAACACAAAGGCATTTGTAAAAAATAAGAATTGTCAGCACACGTTACAACCACTGTTCTAATATAATCATTCTCTTCCATACGATGACGGGCATCATCCATTTCTGAGCTTTCTTGATCAGCATCTCGATTTGCTGCTGCCGCATTAACCATTGCCAACATTGCCGACGTTTTACCACCTCTATACAAAAATATATTAGTAATGGAATTTTTGTACTCTATAAAAAGAATACTTGATAATTTCATAATAAAGTTTCCCAAATAATTAAAAGTTAAAAACTTCCATGTAATTTCGCTTATGCTAAGTCTCTAGACCTCACACAAAACTTCTAATACCAACTTATTGAAAACATAACCTTGGTCGACGCCCTCTCCCATTCTTATTGCCACCTCGACCACCACGTTTTCCCCGATGAGAATGAGTCACTTCGGGGAAATCACCTACTCCACCAAGTGAACGTGTTCTCGGTGTTATTCCACGACCATACGGCTTTTTCACTCCACCACCACGTGATGTTCGGCTGAAGGTGTAAGAATTATCACTTCGCTCTCTTCTGAAAGTGTTTGAACAATGAAGGGAATCCATTATCTTTCTTCTCTTGAAAAAATACTACAGGCACGCTTTACAACTATAACTTGAGCTATATCTATATTTATTTAAAAGTTCTTAAAATCCCAACCTGGAACTGAATCGTAACTCATCGGTTGTATCACCACTGTTACTAAATTCAGGAAATGAACCAGGTGAAGCTCGGCATGAAGAAATCGGTCCACTTAATGCGGTAGATCCAGATGGAGACATTGATGGAACTTGTCCTACAATTTCAAATACAACTAGCATTTACTTTTAATATAGAACTTTTTAATCAAGAAACTTGTACCCCAAACATTCTGGATGTGATGTATTCAACTGGTAAATGTGCAATGAAGTGACGAACTTCAATGGTGTCATACCCACACTGCTTCTAAATCATCGATATGGAGATTTCAGAATTAATAACCTTAAAGAAATTGTCATTACTTCAAGTAGTACATTTTAGAAACATTTTACCTGCAGAGTGATGCATGTTGAAAAAGTCGCCGAATGTATCCAATTGAGACAATGACATTAACGGGCTATTCCTATTGGAAGGTGAATCCATGCAGTACGAGTTATCAAGAGGGATGCTACGTGATGCTTCATCATGAGTGGAAATAGAGGTCGGTGATGCCGCAATAGAACTATTCCCAGCCGAAGTCATCATCGCATCCGCTACTAATGGTGAATTACGGCATGTTGTGCAGACATATTCTGTTTCCAACGTATTTGCACTTAATGAGTCGGAATCACAATCCGAATGTGTGAACCTAAAAGATTAATTCCCAGTACTACTGTACAGTTGAAAGCAAACTTCGATGTCATTGTCATATTAATAACAATTACATGTGGATGAAAAAAGAAAAAAAAACATTCCCCTGGACTACTTGGTATTGTTGCAAGTGACATAAAACGCTCTGCAATACCATTTGTCCAAGTTTCTCATATAGTTGAAGAAGGAAAGAGGTGACACTCACTTCCTGCATGAACTGCATGATCGTACATTGCTAGTTGATATAATTGGACGGGTACAAAGCGAACAAGTAAGGCCTGAAGAGTTCATACGAACAACGCATGCCAATTATTACCCACCATCCGATAATGATAACCCTAAAAAAATTCACTGTCTTCTGTTACATTAAAAAGCACAAAATATATCAATCGATATGGTAATCAGTCGCCACAATCCAAGATGCTATGACATAACATGGAGAGTATCAAGTAAACGATTAGAGATAATGGCGCTATTCTTTGCCCAGTTATTTGAATAGTCATATTTCTCTGATTACTAAAAATAAAGGTCGGCAATAAAGCTCGCAATCTCTGCAGTAAGAAAAGAACACGAATACACAAGAACTACTCTGCTGTGTAAAGCAGTGGATGTAGGCCTCTCGAAGAAAAGCTGTCACGTCTAATAAAAACTTTATTCAAAGGTTTGTACAACTATAATGTTCGAAAATTTTTTTATGATTATGATGCAGCAGATGCGAACTCAGTACCATGTGCTATTGATTCTAGGGATGACTGACCCCGAAAAGTCAGGGATAATCGAACCGGAAATCGTGAAGAAGTGTAATAAGAAAGAATTTGACAGAGATTTCAATCATAGAAAATATTTTCAGTGCAACGATACAAAAATATCTCAGTAGATCATTAAGTGCAAACATATATCCCCTGACCACTGTCCAAGCATAACCAGTCAAATAGAAGAGGATCACTTCCAAAGCTTCTTCAGTGACATATTCTTCTCCGAATCCTTTTGCATTACCTAGAAAATATATTATGCAAACAATAGATATGTATAAAAAAAGACTAAACAAATCGATTAATTATAAGTAATCTTACCTTGCCAACGGCCATTTCGAAATCTTCTTGAGTTACATGAATGCGACGCTCTCGAAGCGCAAACATGCCAGCTTCAGTACAGACTGCTTTGACCTTAACAGCAAAATAAATACTGCTAAATTACTACATTTCCAGAATAAGTTACAGAAACAATTTATTCGATAGCTAACGAAACAAGACAACTCACTTCCGCACCACTTGCACCAGGTATAGCTTCAGCTATTTTTCTCATATTTATACCTCGCATAAGATTCATTTTACGTGAGTGGATCTTCAGTATATCAGCACGCGCTTTCTCATCAGGAGCTGGAAATTCTATTTTCCTATCGATTCTTCCTAGAAAAAAATGAGAATTTTTTCAGAATATTGGAACATAAATGTAGTCGAAAGAAACACTATTCAGAGAATCACTTAAAAATTGATAAAATTATACATTTTAAACAGATATCTAAAAATATTCCTACCAAGATTGCTAAAGCTTACTTTTCAAACATAAAGAAAAAAAAGCGTGGAGAAACCTGGTCTAAGAAGTGCAGGATCAAGGATATCAATTCGATTTGTTGCCATAATTACTTTGATATTTTTGGTAGCTTCAAAACCATCAAGTTGATTCAACAGCTCTAACATCGTACGTTGCACTTCCGAGTCACCTAATAGAAATAGTTGTTAAAAAAAGATTGTAAAGAAATCATATATGTAACAAATGTTAACATTGCTACTCAAACCATTTGCCTAAAAAAAAAAAGTTCCAACGACTTACCACCACTACTTCCTTCAACACGTGATGAACCGATGGAATCTATTTCATCCATAAAAATTATTGACGGTGCATGCTCACGCGCCATAACGAACAATTCACGAACCATACGAGCACCTTCCCCAATAAACTTCTGAACCAATTCGGAGCCTGACACCCGAATAAATGTACATTCCGTATGATGAGCCACCGCACGAGCAAGTAACGTCTTGCCTGTCCCAGGTGGACCATATAACAAGACTCCCTGTAAATATCAAGCACACTATATTTATTTCATATGTACGAGCTGTAATATTTGCATCACAAAACAATTATTAAGGAATGTACCTTAAATTATAAATATCTGAACAAAATAAAACATGCAATCAATCAACTAACGCATTTTAAAATGAATAATAGACGCTACAAATTACAGAGGATGGTGCCCTCTCCAGAAATAGCACCTTGTCATCTGATAATTATCAGATAAGAAGTAAAAAGAAATGAGAATTAAATCCCAAATGATGCCAAAAAAGGTTACCCGGTATCTAATAAATAAACAAAATAAATAAGCAAGCGACTTATCATTCGCATGAACACATATAAAGAAGTGTGAAATACTCTAATAATAATAATAATAATAACGATAATGATAATAATAATTAACTTAATAATAATAATAATAATAATAGTAATTAATATTAATTAATATTAATAATAATAATAGTGATAATAATAATAATAATAATAGTGATAATAATAATAATAATTATTATTATATAACAATAGTAATAATAATAATTATTACTATTTTATTATTATAATATATTACAATAATAATAATAATAATAATTACTATTA
>PQVD01002010.1:0-15327 GCA_003012265.1 Setaria equina
CACCCCAAAATCATACATCTATCCCTGTAGTAGATACACCATTTCAGTAAGATGCAAGTGAGATAAGAATAAAATAACAGAGAAGTAAGAAAGTCTTTCTTTGCGGAAAAAAAAGTAGTTAAAAACAAATATGATTCTTTATATTAAAAAAGAAAACCAAATTTTTCAACGTAAATCGGAAATGTTTTTTTCATTAGAAACCATAGATGTAAAATAACATTATGTAAATTTTCTATTCCCAACTGTGATCGAAATAACGGAATATTAATTTTCGCAAATGATCAGGAATTATATAAAGTAGTCGTAAATTTGAATATCACAACTTTGTGGTTGACTTCGCCAAATGATCTAAGGCTCCTCGTTCAGGTTGCAACTTAGTTTAGTAGACACATTTCCGAGCATTACTGTGTTGCGGGCTATATCATTTGATTAAGTAAGATGTTAACTGAGATACAGCTATATTCCATTCCACATCTGAACAATTTAATGTCATTTCCGAACCTCTTCTTTTATCTACAAGACGGCTCGATGAATTAGAAAGAGTTAAATGATCCGAAAGAACTCGCAACAGGTTGTCCATCAAAACCATTCAGTAGTTTCTCATTCCGTTAAGGTCTAGATAGCGACCTCAACAGGACAAGTTCCATGCACTGCGAAATACATCCTTACGTAGAACTGTTTACAAATCAAAATAAACTGTTCACCTGAACAAAAGTAGTCTGTTAATGAACAATTTCTTAAAGCAAATTAGAACTTTCATTTAAAAAAACCACTAAGAAAAAATGATTCTCAAAAGAAACTACTATTGTCTAATTTTCTAAACAGAACTATTCTCAAAAAATGTTAATGCGGGTTTAAGTTCAACAAGATATGTCAAATTTTTATAACTGCTATCTTTCCTGTCCCATTTCCAATCTTTTTACTACCACTTCATTCTATGTAACATCCTTCCTTATTTCAAAGTTCACCAGTTTCATTTTATTACCAAATTTTTTCCCCGCTCATGAAAAACAAAAAACCCTTTCACTTTCCTTCACCACAACAATGTTACAGCCATGAGGACAGCGCAACGTATAAAAACTGATTTCGAACGTACCATTTTGAGGAGTCTTTCTTTATAGAATGGTACGAGTTCACCGTAACTGCTGACATAGGTTGATACAGTATAAAGCAGTAATTTCAACTGTGATCGCAGAATTTTCATAAAATCTAAATATAACAAAACAATCTGCAGGTTATGGCTATTAAAATATTAAATATAAAAAATAGACTTAGTCAGAACGGATAATTTCGGGACTAATCGGCAAAGTAAAGTTAATACATTTCAACATGCTTAGAATACATTACTGCAAATTTGGATAATTACCCCAAGAGAAAAAATTTTTCAAGATGTAACAATACGAATGGGAATATTCGGAGAGAGAGCTTTTGCCAGTCTTTAAATGGAAGTGCGAGTTTTTGCAAACAAATCGAAAATGCCCAATATCTATGTGAATTCAAAGGAAAATCAAACAAAGACAAATTCAGACGAATTCTGTTATATCAGAATCACTACGGCTGTTGAATAAAAATTTATACCTAACTGCTCGAAGTTTCTGATGACTAGATTACTGGTGATTCTGATAAATATTGAGAGAAAAATACTGCACAATTAAACTGAATTGAAATAAATCTAATGACTTACTTGGCACTCATTAGAGAATCATCACCTTGACAAATGGAGAGAGCAATCATCAAGATCTGCCTGGAAATTTTCAAAGCATTGAACAACAGAAAATTTTAAACACTCGATTCCATCTGCATAAATGCGTGTTATTAATAATGAAGAATTTAATCATTCATTCTCATGTGACAACAATGATGATAAAAAGAACCGTCTTCTAGAAGAATTGAGACACTTGGAAAGAGTCGAAGATTGAAGACCGAATGAGCAACAACACTGAACAAACTTTTATTCAAAGACCAAAATTACACATCGGAACTACAATCATGGGAAGAAATTTCTTTATTTCCAACAAAACTCGGTGTTCTATTTTAGAGTTTTCACAAGTTCCTAATGGATCCTTACTTCCATTACTGTTTGACAAAGCCTATGACAGCTCGCAATTAATATTATCGACTGTCGAAATTGCTTTGTCTGGTGCTGTGTATCATTTAACACTCCATTAACGTATAAGTGATGTACTCGATGATAGGACAAATTCTCGTAACATCTGACCCATATTTATGCAAGAACTGAATATGTTTTAAAGGCAAACATTTTTATTGCAATACCTTGTCATATGATATCATTATGTATATATAACTAATCCTTCATATTAAAAACATTACACATAGTTTAACAAGCAAACAAAAAGTGAAGGTAAAGATTGAAAGTGGACAAACATAACGAATAACATCATGTTCAGCATTCAATGCATAAACGATAATATTGACAGGAACAGAAAGCAGAAATTACAGTAACTGTACAAAAGACTCGAATTGTCTCGCAAGTTCCATAGATTATTCAAATTGATTGAATGGGTTTCGATATTTCAGCACAGATATTTTGCGTTGGACGGTTCATTTCAATATGGAAAGCTTATTGTATTTTCTCTTCCCATGACAAACAGTTCATATCATCTCTATCACCTCATATGTGGTCATAACGATCTTCATGAATAATTCACTTCATTATAAAAACTTTAATTTCCAAAATCGAAGAAAGCCCAGACCCTACATAAATCTAAATTTAAGAAAGAAGGAACCTAATTTATTTTTGTGTAGAGAAATCATCTGGATAGTAACATGTCCATAATGTTCAGTAACTTCATGGCATATTTTTTTTAACTTGACTCCTCTTAGAAGCCAATCCACAAAAGTATCACTTCATATATTGCTGTATATCAGATATTTCACCTAATGAAGCTACTCGTCGAAATTTGAATCTACTCACTTTAAGCAAAATAGCCTGAAACACAACACCATGAACACAACTGACCCGAAAGAACATAAGCAACTATGAGAAAAGCAACGGTAAGGACGTACGGTACGAAGTTTGTTGATGTCTTCAACATTCAAGAAATTTCGTGACGTTCGGCACCACGCAATGCAAAAAAGGAGGAGGTGGTGTTCGAGGTTGTGGTTCGGGAGGTTTGCAGTGAGCGATATTGATTTTGTTGGGGGCCGATTGCTATGTATTGTATGACTAGGAGAGAAAGGACGAGTAGTCTATGTAAATAGCCTAGAATAATTAGAAAAGAAGGTAAGATTGAAAATTTAAAGTGAGTGATCATTCTCAAATCTGCCCAAAAAGTCACAAAAATTCTAACATCAAATGAAATCGTAACATAGGTCGCTCTCTTTCCATCAGTTTTAATTCAAATTCATCTTCCATTTTTATGAAGAAATCGCTCATTATTCAATTACTGTTGGAAATGGAAATTACAAAGGAATCACTATTGTTGGAAATAGAAATTAGAAAGGAATCACTATTGTTGGAAATAGAAATTAAAAAGGAATCACAACATATCTAATGACCTCATTCACTTTTATCACTGTGTAATTAATTAATCACTAATCAGCAAATTACTAATGATATTTTATTCATAAAAGAGCGCTCTATAAACTGTTCTAATTATTGGTTCCTTTACTTGACCGATTGTGTATGGGCAGAGTGATATCACAACAACTGATTCCCCCATTTTTTAAGGTCTATTTTTAATTAGCACTTCAAATTGATGATTTGATATCTTTTTGGTCTAAACTTAGGTTTAATCTTATTGTTTAAAACGTTCTTTTTGGCCTAATTAATTGAAATGTCTACGGGAGTAAATTGTGATGAATCATATTTACTACAGTTATGCAATGAAAGAAAAAATTAATTAGGTCAGTGGACAACGAATTCATCAATACAAAGCGTTGGTATTTGTCCTTTTTTTTATTAGGGCCATCCAATCTTATCTATATCACATTGTTCTCATTTTTACTGAATATGATAAAACAACTTGCATGACTTCTCTGCTGATGATAAACTCAAAATTTTACTTTACTTTGTATAGACGATATATTCTAAAAGACGAATGCATTCATTTCCCAAATATTAGTCTAAATCATCCATCTCCAAGTATTATACTTATTAGTAATAAGACTAATCTGTCTCGCTTGAATTGAGGTCAAATTAAATCAGTTAAAATTATGGCAATGCGTAACAGTTCAGGAAGAATTAAAATACTGTCACGGTTAACCATAATAATTATATTTTTAAAATCAAATAAATAGAAATGGAATGATGGGAAATTTTGATTAAAGTGGCATTAAATAGTTTAGATATTAATTTTAGTTGAATTAAAATCTTGTCCCTCTTTCCTTATATTACGGTATGAGAGCTGCTGTTTAATTTTTTTTGATTCGCAGTGTCTTTATTAGAAAAAAAAAATTGAACCTTAATGTTTTGTGACTTTTCGATTCATCTATAACATTGTGAGTTTATCGGCAATTTTGTAAAGTAGTTATGGTAAAAGTACTATCATAGATGCCTTTACAAAATTTTCGAAAAGATAAGTCAATTTTTTCATTGAATAGTGATCAGGTGACAAGTTTGCAATGATTCTATATGCCGAAAAGAAAATGTTGAAGGGAGAATTACTTGAGATCGTTCGAAATTAAAAGACTAAAAATGAGATCGGTCAATTAATCAGTTGAAGAATAAATATGAAAGTGAAACTGCAAATAGAAATTTCGGCAAAAGGAAAGAAAAAGATTGAGGAAAGCATAACTTTATTGTTATTCATTCATCGAAACTTGCAAATTGACAAATATTGCTTACAATCTAACATCACTATCATAATCAGAAAGGAAGAATGCAGAAAATCTGATTAAATATTTCTTTAGTAGACAGATATAAAGGAAGATATCTTTAAGATGCAAGCAGCTTTTGTAGGCCAGCGGATCCTTGACAAATGAAACAACTTGAAAGATGAATATTTGAATTTGCCTTACCCATTAAAACTAAAAAAGTGTGCATCCATTTTCTATCTGTAAAACCGTCTTGATACAACAGATGGCTTGCTGCGAGCCAATTTGACATTTCATGTTAAACTTTCGAAAAAAATTCGCCATACCCTATGCTGCCACCGTTCATTATCTTCTTCATTTATTCAGCTCTAATTGAATTATATGAATGCAAGAGGTTAGACCTTCTGAACGAATATTCGGCGAATGATTTGGCGACAGTATTAGAAGATGATAATAATTTTTTTGTTGGATCGAAGTAAGTTGATTCCCATGTATTGCTTAGTTGTTTTCAAGGCTGTCCCTTGACGATATTCTAATCATATATTTAAGTTACTAGGAATATGTATAAAAGCATGAGCTTAAATTCATTCGATTTTCGAAACTTTGTATTTCTTTTCAGTCCAAACATTGTATTTTTTTTTTTCTTTTTTGATCAGTTGATCAATGCTGAAATAATAATTGTCGGCAATACAGTTATACATGGAAAAATGAAATTACTTGATAGCCACTTTTTATTCAAGAGCAATAAATATATTAAATGCATGAATTATTATTGACAGCAATTGCGATCATCCGGCTCGTTAATTCAAAAATTTTAAAATTAAAGTTTGAAATTTATGATATAAGTAAAATGTAGAAATTGGTGCCATTTGTCATTTTGAAATTACAGAAGCATAGAGTTTTAATGTAATTTCCAGATGTACAGATTTTATTCTCAATTTTCTTATTCTCCCATGAATATGAGAAGTTCGGGAAACTTATTGAATAACTTTGTTTTCGAACATAGAATTAAAATCAACCTGTAGATATGATAGGGAAAGATTCGAATAAGGGATACACTTCGTGCAATAGGTAACAAGTGTAAACGATATTTTCAGGAATCGAATTATAGTAATATGTGCCGAAACCTTTCGCTTGAAGACGATAGTGCCATTACATGCTACAACTACAGCTGTAGCAGAATGCTTAATGAAAGGATTTGAAAAAGTTAATCTTTATTTACTAGTAAGGACAATATATTAAGCATTAATCTGATTTAAATTATCGCGACTTAATTAATCATCCTCAACCTTAATGCAGCAGCAGCACATGGCAGGTAAGATACGAGGCTGAAAATGGAAATAAAAAATCATTCAGTGCCATTGTATCAGAACTTTAATACAACGTCAGCATATGCAAAACTAAAGGACTCGCGCAATAAGCGCATTTTCACAGCTTTATTTAAATAATGAAACATTTTTCTAGGAAAGTTGTCAGAATGACATTACACTATTGCTGCAACACGGAAACGATTGCTTGCATATTTGTGGTACTAACGCGCTCTCACCACGTTGTCAAGTAAAAAAAGTTAGTTTATATCATTGATTCGCTATGGATTGTTCTTATCATTCAATAGTTTTCGAGAATGATTTGTTTCATGAGACCTGTGGAAGATTAATTCATTATTTCTCGTGTGAAAACAAAAATAAAATTTCGTGCATAAGGATGTTTCAGAAGCAAAATTTATCAGAAGAATGTGGAGCTAGTATGAATGCTATTGGCATCAGTACTTTCAACAAAAATTGCCCCTCTTATCACTTATCATACAGAAATTATACATTCACTGCATTATCTGTCGATATTTCATGTCAGAAACAAACACTGCTTCGAGCTTTTCCACAGCGTAGAAGACTTTGGATACCTGTTAATGATGATCGTTGGTTTCGTGGTACTGATTTGCTTTATCATTAAGTTACTGCTAATATAAAGCAAGAAAATACGAATTTAATAATGGTGAACAAAGATGCCAATAAAATCCGAGAGATCCAAAATATATTTTTATCGCAATTCAGTTTTTCTGAAGAAACGTTGCAATTAACGAACAATTACCAGTAATCTGAGAAAAATTAAACATTTATTCTTCCTTTTTAAATCTTATTTTTTTAACTCCTATAACTAATATTTAGAGCCAACATTCATTGCACTGTTTGGTTGGAAGCATTTTGTATACGTCGCTTTCAATGAAAAGAGTGGTCATGATGTTGAGGTCAATTATTAATTAAAATTAAAAGTCTGAATTTCAGATAAATTAAAAGAATCAATAAAGAATAATCACGGAGTAGATTAAAGGAAGTTTGATATTTTAAAGCATTTCTAAAACACTAAACGATGGCTAAAGCAGCTATCAATAACAAGAGATTTCTGGTGTTTAAATTCACTTAGTCCAACAGTGGAATAAAGATGTTCTTCGTAATTTTTCAACTAGATAATTATTACTTAATTTTTTGCAGGGTCGAATTGGAAGCATATGTGCGGATGACCCAGGTGTTGCTGATAATGTCGTACCTTACAAAAATACTTTCAATTCATTTGGAAAACTATCATTTGCTTGTCCTTTAGGGACAAATAATTTACGCTTAAAAATACTCAGAACAGTTCAAATATCTACACATTTCGTTTTCGCCACATTTTGGAATGCTTTTCAAAAATTACCAATATCGGCTTTATGCGTATTCGATGTAAATAAAATAGAGGAAAAATTATCGGATGATGATAAAATTGCTGGGATGGGTTGGAGAATGGAAAATCACTGTCCAAAAAGAAATCAGTCTGGAATTCCAACCATTTCTGACAAAACTGCAATTGTTACAAATCCACACGCATATTACGTTTTTCCAGAAATGGTTGAGTAAGTTTCATTAGCTATTCATAAGAAAAAATGATTGTCATAATTAATTTTATCACCTAAATTCAAATTTTTTTTGACACTTTTTTAAATAAAAATTCCCAATTACATATTGCTATGAACCTTCCATCAACAGATCTCTACTGTCACTTATACAAAATTTATGTGTGGAAGGAATTCGTAAAATTTTTGTTTTTTCTTAGACACTTTAAAAGTAAGTACTTGAATATTATGTTTTCATTTTGGAAATTTATAATGAAAATAGTTGCAAGAGTAAAATAAAAAATAATGATACAGCATTAGAATAAAATATCATTGCAGGATAGTTGCTATAGATGTCGTTAATCTCAAAGATGGAAATTATCAAATTATTGCAATCTCCAAACAAACAAAAGTATACGGACTTGTATTTAATGGTACCTTTATTGACAAGAAATGGACCGACCGAATTAATGCCGAAGGGGAAATATTGGAATTAAAAAGTCGAAGAAAGGTAATATTCTTTTCTGAATATTGATATGTAAAATATGCTGCCTGAGTGACTTTTTTGTACTTTAGTTTAAAGTATTTAAAGGTTGTCAATTTATGGAAATTTGAAAATATCAAATGATTACTTTTTTTATTACTTTTTCTGTCATAGAACAAATTTTTATGTTTTAAGAAATATTTTCAAACGTTTACAATACTCTCATCGAACTCTTTCAAAGAATACAAAGTGAATGATTGGTCTTCGAGAAATGCCGAAAACATCAGCCAAAATATAAGGTAAGTCCGGGAAAGAGAATGTGTGGGTGTTTAGACTTTTGAGGTATGAATTTACGAATTTCACAATTTCGTTTTTAAAGTTAATGAGGAAATGAAAATGATGGATGACCTACTTAAAATTGGTTACTGAAAAAAAAAGACTTAAAATTGCAAACGTTACGATAAACTTGAAATAGGAGAGGTAAAGGATAAGTTTCAGGTGGCAAAGTAAATATGGATGGACAGAATGGAGTAGCTGTTCACAAAGATGTGCTGGAGGATATCGAAGTCGAGAATGGCGCTGTTTATCTGGCCAAACTTGTATTTCTTCCGCAGAAAATCAGGAACAGTATCAACTATGCAATAATGTGACTTGCAGCGGTAATTCATTCCTTCTGTGCTCTTCAAAATCGGTATTGACCACTTTATGATAGCAGCGATATCGTAATCATTTTTTTTCAGAAGTGCGACGATACAGTGCATGGAGTTATTGGTTACCACTGGGAAAAAGTACTGAAATTCGATATCGTGCAAGTTGTGGCGTTGAACTACCCGATCCTATGTTAATCAAAGTAAGAATTACAAACTGGATGGTAAGAATTAGTAAACGAACAATCTAGGCGAGAGAAAAAAAAAACAAAATCGAATTGAAACAGCTTCTTTTTGTAAATTCATTGTGAAGGTTTGTACGCACTACGCACAGTAGAAATACCAAGAAATTCAGTAAAGTGAATATCATGCTAACAAGTATAAATAATTGTAGCGATGGAGAAGTAAGCATAAGGATGACAACTTAAGAATTGTTAATAAAAAAAGATTTTATTGTAATCCATTTCATTACACTGTTCTAGTCGACACTTCACGCATCAAAACGTGTCTTGATATACGAATGGTTAGCGTGGAGTGAATGGACAGCATGCAGTGCTACCTGTGGAAATAGTTTACGTAGTCGTTGGCGAACTAAAAAAGGTTTTGTCCTATCATACAATGAGAGTGTACAGTACTTTATGGAGCCTTGTTTGATACCACCGTGCGAGTTTGGTAAGTAACTGATAACCCGAATGGGTTTTTTATTTTCTAAACTGAAGACAGAAATGAAGCAAATAGGAAGATGTTGAAAAATACGTCGAAATAATATTGATGGAAACATAAGTTCGACAATGCGTGGTAAATAATCAAAACTAACTATAAACGTTTTTTTTTTTTGACTCGTTCAAATTACAGATGATATCATTAAATGGACAAGAGGAAGCAATGTTCGATGGAGAAATACTGTCAAATATTTAACTTTGGATGGCTGCATTTACAAACTTAATACCAGTGACTCTTTCTGATAGCAATTGCTTATCTTTTTGGAGTTTGGAAAATATTCTGAAATACTTTTGGAGAATTAAATGAGGGAGAGAACTTTTGAATATGTATCTCAGCAAAGATAAACTGAGTATATATGAATGGTAAAGAGCTAACAGAATTGCTAATTTGAAATTAAAATTACTCACAACAGGCCTATTCCTGGAAAGAAGTTATAATTTCAGGTTCTTCAACGATCTCATCTATATTAACTCATTCGTCAATGTTTCTGCTTGGTATAGCTATCACAAAGCTGCAACAAATGTTTCAGACTAATAAAAGCTATTGAGAGTCACCTCTGACACACTGTAACAATTTATTATTTGTCTGAAATTTTCAGACAATCAAATTCTCTCTTTTAAAGAAGTTATGAGTTGTAATTCAGATAATGTGAAGAATTACTTTAATTGATTCACTTTGATTCACTGAGTAATTGATTCACTGAACGACTCAGTCAAATACTCGAGGATGAATGATATGCATGAAGTTAATCAAAGCAGTTATAAAATCAACTGGTTTCTTGATATAGGCAGCGTGCGGTGCATCAGGAATGATTACTAGATTCCTGTTGGGAATTTGGAGCAATCCCTTTGAAATTGACGCTCTATCTTGGCTACCATAAATGACAAGCGTAGGTACCTGGAAAGAGTGATTAGCTTAATCACTATTGGAGTAGCAGATATTTAAAATGAGACAGTTTAGTATGACAAATGATGATAAAAATGAACGAGTCGAAACTGGAAATAAATGTAAAGGTAGGGGAGTTAGTATCATACAAGCATTTTACACCTGTTTAAAAGCCAAAAAAAAAAAAAAAAAACGATGCAAATATTTACAAAAATATAACTTGAATTTAAAATATGAAGAAATTTTTTGAAAAAAAAAAAAGGAAAGATTAAGTAATAGCAGTGAATTTACTTTTTGAGCATTTTTACGACATTTCTCAAGAATTTCACAGTCTAATTTTTGCTTCAAATCATCGCAACTTTCCGTTTCCACAAATAAACCCAAGCGACCTTTCATTTTTTGCACTACGTAATTTTTTTCTAACATCTGCAACTTAATTATGCTAATTTTGTTCATTTACTCCATGCTTTAGTTGTCAATTTTTTACTTTAGGAGTAAAATTTGAAAGAATTAAGCAATGACTAAAAATTAAATTTAAATAAAATTGAAAGTTTTAGCAAGTGATAAAGAAATAAATTTCTGAAATTTTGCAACGAAATTCCAGTGATCCAAAGAAATTATAATTTAGTATAAAGTTTCCAAATCTTTGTTAGCATTAATTAATTTACTAATTGTAAAAACTTTCTTTCCCAATTTTTGCCTTCTCTCTATTTCTCCCTCTCTCTCTCTCTCTCTTTCTCCATACTCTGTTTTGCATAAAGTATTAAAATCATAAATATATTTCTGAATGTCTAATTTCAAATAGTGACGTACGTTCTTACCTATCTCTTTCACGTTATTACGCTTATCTTATCATATCATTTTAAGTGTATAACATAAATTACATTTTTATTAATTATATTACTTTTTGGTAAATTATTTCATATTTATTGTAAATTAGATCATGATTCCTTTAATTCAATCATATTTCTGTAAATTTGTTAATTACGTCACGTTTCTATCCTAATTGCAACACGTTTCTGTAAATTATATGATGTTTATTGTAAATTAGATCACGTCATGTATAATTGTAACGCATTTTTATGTATTGTGCCAAAGTTTCTATAAATTAAAACTACAATAAAAGTTATTTCACTTTTTTTTTGCAAATTTTACGCATAATACAGAAGTATTTTGACGTTTAATGAAAATGATGATACGTGATCAAGAAGATATTTTCGTAATTTTCTCCAATATGCATCGGTGATCATTAAGGTGGAATGAATAGGAATACCAGTTGTGAAGTATGGATCTGAGCTAAGATATTTATCAAATGTCATTATCACTTCTTCCATGTAGTTGTTATCATGGGCTGAAACATTCAATGATACCTGAAATAATTCAATAATTATTAAGCATTTTCTGAACTTTTTTGAGACCATTTTTCTGATAAAGATTCATTTCGCATAGATTCTGCTTAGATATCCTACATTTGGAAACTTACACTTGCAATCTCAAACTAAGCACTGGATCGATTAAACGAGATTTATAAATAGTAAGCATTAATAATTATGTTACTGCTAATATCCAGTATTTTTCACTATGTAAATATAAGTGTGACTAAGCTAAGAATCATAAATTTTAAGCTATGTAAATATAAAAGTTTCGATTAATTTATAATTTGAAATTATTTGTCAATCGATCACCTTCTGCAGTGGATCAATCTTGAAAAATGACATATAAGCTAGTCGAGAACGATAACTTTCCAACTTCCTGCTGTAAATTTCTCCCAAAAAAAAAAAAAATATATATATATATAATAAAGAAAAACAATTTTTTTTCTTTTGTTTCAAAATGCTTTATATATTAAGATAACGGTCTTTAGTCACTAATTATCTAATTAAAAAGAATAATTAATGTTGAGCGTAATGGTATTTATAATTTGCTCTCTAAGATGGATGATGGATACAGTAATGAAACAAAAGCAGTAGCTGTATTAAAAAAAAAGAAAAAAATTAATTAAACTTGATAGGAGGAAAAAAAAAAAAGTTATCATTTAATCTTTCAATCAATTATGAAGTAGCAAAAGAAAAAAAGAGGTAAAGGAGGAATTTATTCTAAAAAAATTAAATTAAGTAATTAGTTAAATACCATTCATCTTTATCGAGTGCAAACTCACGACCACAAACTTTTCTGTTGCAACAGCATGCTGTACAGCATGACCATAATTCATAACCAATATCAATTTTTAAATTATATTCTGGCTTTAAGATAGCATGAAAATTTGTTGGTATCGATTGATAATCACGAATACGATAACGATAATCCAATTTACCAGAATCATCTTGCCGACGCTAATGAAATTTTATCATTATACTACTATTTGTCTTTTCATTTTTAATTTTTATTTATTTTTTTAATTTTTTTTTCTTTTATAATTCAAAAATTATCAAGGAAAATAAACAACTTTGTCATGATTAAATTAAATATTAGATATTTCTATTAAATACAGATTAAATATCAAATTAATAATATGAAGAATGCCAAATTATCGTTGTGAGGAATGGAATATTGGAATTGATTGATAATTGTTATTTTGATGAAACATTTGCCACAAATGAATTTGATTTAAATATGAATTTAGTAAGGGTATGAGTAATAGTAATAGTTGAACTGTTTCTAATTTGGTACAAAAATTTATCATTTTAAGTAAAAATTTCAATCAATAACTCTCTTTTGGATGGAAAAAAAAACACTGAAAATTAATTAAACTGTTAATTGTTCAGTAAAAAAAATTTTTGATTTAAAATATATTCGAAAATTTTTGAACTGAAAATATTGTTTATCGTTAATCTAATTAATTATTTGTGGTAATTCCATTCAAAAATTCAGCTAATTCTACTAAAATTAGAAATGGTTAAAATCCATATATATGTATCAAATTTAAAAGTTTGACTGTTTAATTTTAGTAACAATTCAAATTACGTGATAAAAGAAGTTTTTAAATTAAAATTTTTAGGTTTTTCAACGAGATTTATTTATGCTACGATTATCAGTTACAAAAGCATTTGCTAATTTAATACAAAATTCATTGAATTCAATTTCAACGAAAAAAAGTGAAGCAGTTGAAATATCGGTTGAAATTAATGGTTTTGGGCCAATTTTTCGGATGATTATCAAACTTCAATCTGCTTCGTAAGTTTTGTTTTTAAAAAAACAAACAATTAAATAAAAACATTTGTGATCTCTCCTTCGATAAAATAATAATTCTTTTTGTGGGAAATTTTTTTTTTTTTTTTTTTTGAAAAATAATGGCAATCAAATTTTTAAGCATTTCTAACATTAAATACTAAAATTTTTTTGAAAAAAAAAGGAGAGACTAAAGATTATTTTGAAATTTTAAAAAAAAATCGTTTTTTTTTTTATTTAAATTTCAAATTTTTCATTGTAAATGAAAATAATTATTAATTAAAAATTAGCATTACTATTAAAAATTATTAATTAAAAATTTGCATTATTTTCAGGCAGTCATCTTTGCAGAATCTTCATCTGATCATTCTCTACAATCAAGAATTATACGAACTTGAGGATTCACTTATTTCGGTTCCTGCTTTAGTATCCGGAATGTCATATGTATTTTATACGATAGTTCAATGTCTGAATCCTGAAAAAGGCATTTCAGATGATGTTCGAATAGTTTTGGTTGATAATTATAAAGTAATTGTTGCTGCACTAGTTACTATGCCTATCAGTGAAATGAGTCTACTAGATTAGCTGTTATATTTTATCGATAAATTTTAATAATTTAAGTCAAAAATTGAAATTTTAATTTCAAAAAGCTTGTATGACAAAATATTCCGCTACATATTTGTATGTATCATCATTAAAATTACCATCAAAATAGCTTGATATAATGCCATTACAAACTTATAGTTTTAAATTTGTGTCAAATTTTTCGACACAATTTAAAGTAAAAACTTTTAATTTAAAATAAAAAGGGAAAAAATTGAAATAAAAAAGATCAAAGGATATCATCGAGCAGTATCAATTGAAAACGTTAAGTTAGCTATGCCTGCTATTAAAACACATATTGAAAATTGATTTAAATTTCAATTCAGATAGCAATAAGTATTAGATTTTCGACGGAAAAAAAAAAAAAGAAAAATCTGTTAATAATTAAATTAGCATAATGATAATTTACTATGTAATAAGCAATATTTTACTTTAATTGTAATAATTAAAAAAAGAAGGAGTGGCATTTTCTTTTTTTTTTTTTTCTACGATCTCATTTTCTAATTAATTAATATTATTTAGCCTTAAGTTGCTGCCAATATTTGATATTCTAATTAGATAAATTAAATTCTAATAAATTAAATCTTTTTTTTAAATATCATTTATACAACAAAGATATTGCAACCAGTTATTGTATCCATTTGCATGTATTATATTTGAATAATCATTAGGATGGTTAGTAGTTTGTAAAAGTTTGAAAAGAAAATTGAATGAAATTTTGAAAGATAACAAAATGGTAAAACGAAGTGTATTCTGAATTCTTCAGTGTAGATAGTTGTTGAAAAAAATTATTTTTGAATCACTTCACAAGATGAATTAACACATACATTTTTCTTTTTTTCAAATTTCAAAAATTTTGAAGTGTCTTAAAAATTATTTTTAATTTTGAAAAATTTTCAAATTACATTAGAAATTTGCAAATAACAAGTTGTTTTCTTCAAATTACTTTCCTAGTTTACTGCTTAATTTTTTTGTAGTTGCACGAAAAATTTTTCAAAATGACTCGAACTAAATGATTTTAATCAAACAATTTAATTCAATTAAGCAAGCAAATATCATCGTTTTTATTAAATCAATTAATTCAATTAATCATTGTCAACATTATCACTATCATAAAAGTAATGAAAAAGAAAAATCATGATAATTATTCTAAATACCTGATATAAAACATTTGT
>PQVD01002018.1:0-23777 GCA_003012265.1 Setaria equina
GTCTTGATGATAACTGAAATTACTAAAGGAATCTAGCTAGCACTCCTTGGATGTTATGAATTATTTTATATTTTGTTACTACAGACATAAAACTGATAGAATTTCTGTTCCACCTTCACAACAATTGTAAAGACTTTGAATTTGAATTAACTTTTAGTAAATCCAATTTGAGGCCAAATCGTTCAATGGCTATTCTGCTACCAATCGTACCATGCGTGTGTATTTTCCTACTATGTGCTTTAATTGGCTTCGTTGGCAACAGTGCGCTTATCATGGCTGTTATTATTAGCAAGTATATTATTGACTGATTGATTAATTACTGCGGTTATTCCTAATCTTAATGCAGGACAATGCATAAAATAAATGACATATAAAATTTTATTTGAATAATTTGCTCTCTTAAACTTGCTGGCGAAAATTAAAATGCTATGACAGAATCAAAGCAATCACTGAAAGTTTCGATGGATAAGAGTGTGAACAAGTAAAATGAAAAGTTGAACATTAAAGCTCCACTCATATGCTCTAGTTTAAATATTAACAAATTGCAGGCGACTCCACAATGTTAGCAACATATTTATAGCAATAAGTGCAATTGGTGACATTCTTCACCAAATTGGTCATGTCCCATTTGCATACTTTGTTTTCACCGAAAATACTTTTATACCATTACGAACATGCATTTGGATACAGTTATTACCCAACTTCGGTCAAAATTTATCAATGACTATATTACTTTTTATTGGACTGGATCGAGCTATCGCCATTTTAAAACCTTTACAGTAAGTAAATAAGTAAATCTGGTCAGATAAATTACTTGTCTTTCGGTTTTCTTCCAAACTCGAATATATTTCTGGATCCAAAAACTGTATTAACCATTTATAGGTATCGAAAAGTGAAAAAAAAACTTTATATCCCGGCAATGATTTTACCATCCATTCTTTATTCAGTTGCTATGATCATATTGGTTTTTTGTAGCGCAAAGAGCGAGTGAGTTATAAGTTGCATTTTCAAAGAGAATAAGTTAGCGGACAAAAAGTTTTAGAACTGAAGTTTTAGAACAGATTCATACGCAATTCATTATCAAAATTTAAAATTAACGAGAGATTTGATCTATAATCATCTGATCGAGAACGATAACTACTAGTGATAATTGGAACTGAAATGATTTGATAAATCTGAGATGCATGAATACGAATTATGACAGTATTCTCAGAGAAAATAAGCAAAATATTAGTTGAGACCTTACCTTACTTGGGAGCAATTTTCTTCTATTTTGTAACTTATTGTATAAGTATTACTGATAATCACAACGGTAAATTAACAATAAAAAACGATGGAGGCGTACGAAAACTAAATGACTTTTCAAATATTCAAGTTTAATTTATTCAAAAAAGAAAGAGCAAAAATGAAAATTTCTTTCGAAATCCAAAAGCTAAAATAAATATTTTTATAAGGCATTCATGTTAGGAACTGCGAGAAATTCCAAATCCGCAGTAGCTATATATACTTCATTTTCTTAACTACCAATGAAATCTTTTATCACTGCTGCTTATTATTATTGAGTTTCATTCATTCCATTTCCAGTGCTAAGGTAATCTGTGTTGTGGTAGGAATATACACCGGACTATCAGATTCGGTTTGGAGCATTTCATCAGCTTTTATTAATTTAGCAACAATCATCCTTTATGCAATATTGAGTCGAGTTGTCGTAAGAACAAAAACAAGTCAGTTACTTCATTGATAAGTGAATTGAACTAATTGATGCATGTAAAGGGTCACTTTAAACAGTGCTCGACAATTTCTCATAGAATGCTTTAGCAGGACGATAAAAAACTATGAACCTTTTCCAGGTCTTATCTGAATATATTGCTGTTATCACTCTTGCAGTATGACCATAGCTGTTTTAGATATAACCAAATTACCGAATTCACTGAATTAATACCAGACTAATTTTATTTTCAGCAACCAAAAATTTCGAGTTGCTACAAACGTTAAAGGTTGTTGTAGCATTTCTTGGATTTGGGCAACTGGCGTCAACGGTGATATATCTGTTTACACTGTGCTTTCAATTCTCAGGATTGACGGCATTTTTCATAGGCTGTTATGCTGGAATATTTGTTAATATCAGCATCTCATTCAACTGGTTATTCTATTATTGGAGAAGGTAAAAACTGACCAATATATATCAACACTAATGGAATATTGATTATTCAAATCTACTGATCTTTAACAAAATATAGTTTCAGTACGGAATATCGAAATGAATTCAGGAAACAACTAAGGAAACTACGATGTTTAAAGAATGACATCAAGCTCTCATCGGGAAGTACGAGAAAGCGATTGGCAACGATTCATCGGTAGGAAAAACATTTTTCCAGGAAATCTTGTAATGTAACCGTATTTTATTCTACGTATTATAATGAATGTAGAAGATCTGATTAAGAAAATCAGAAATTAAAAATTAGGGTAGTTTTAGTGTGTTAGTAACCACCATCATGAAATTACATTCATTATATGAAATTAATTTTTGTCTAGATGCTTAAGTATATTTCTGCAACAGTTTCTTGAGGAATGGTTACTTTAGCAGTTATTCTCGATAGGGCAAATGCTTTAACACAAACTTATCATCCCAAAATTCACGACCAATGCAGTGCAACTGTTTAGTTTTTGTATTCGACTATGAAATCATTTCAATTTCAAAATACTAATAAACGAATTTACAATGAATATTTCGGTGGAGTTTGAAATTACACGGCATAAATGAGGGTAGGAAATTCCTGATGGTTCTTTAAAGTCTTGTTTGATTTTCCGAAAGAGATGATAAACACTTCGAAATTGCAAGCTGATTTGATAAACTACAACTAGGATGTGAATGTTGTGATCGATGTTACCTAACAAAGGGTAGTCCCCGTAAAAGGTCATGATTTGATAAACTAATCAAATTCAGCCACAGTTCATTATTACATTTAGAAAAACGACAGCAAGTATATAAAACACAAATAGACGTCACAAATGTATATTATGTAAAAACTTAGGGCACATTCCACAAGATCTAAAAATCATTAAATGAGTCCCTGAATATAAACAAAGTCCATGCCCCGATCATATATATTAAAATCTTGTGATATGGATATTAATTATTTAAATATTCAAATTCCATGTGCAGAAAACCATTATTTATGGCACAGTTTCCCAAACATAGGCAAATATTATTGGTGAAAGTAAATCTAATTTGAAACCAAGTTTCCTTTAAAAATTTTTTATAGCACTACGAACATTTTTTTGACAACGAACATGAAATAGATCATTCAGGAAACCGCTAAGCGGCAAAATTTAGGAAACAATCACATATCACTGTCAACAAGTACAGTTTGAGGAATATAAACAAAAAGAGCGACAACAAAGTTGATATGCGGATGAAACATTAACATTAATCAAAGGTTTCTCAACACATTGCAGTCCAATAATGTAACAAGTAAAATTTAGTGCGCGAGAACATGAGAAAACGAAAATAACAAAGAAAAAACTAAAAATCTGAATTGAATAAGAAGACTAAAAATTTCTTACTAATTTTATACAAGAAACTAACTGATATCTCGATTAAATGTACGACCTACCACAGATTTTTTTTAGCTCAGGTTTCAACTAACGGTTACACTCTGGGGTTCGACGAAGATAAGCTTACTTTAGATTTCAGAATCACGAATAAAAAATTAAAATTACATGAATAAAACAGATAACGAAACGAATTTGAAGATAGTTTTAACTATACAAATTATTGCTTTCAATATCAACATAAAATTAAGTTCTAAAACTACGAAGGCAGCTTTATTTCTACAGCTTCATACTGCAGTGACCGGGCCAAGTTCAGCAGCAACAGCAGCAGCATGTACGGCTTTTAATGTATGTGCTTCAGAACATTTACCTTTACGGATCCCAACAATCGGTGCCATTCGCTTCGTAAATTCGATATAATTCTTCTGCAGTTCGCTCTGGAAAAAATTTTTATCATGAAAAATCCACTTTAACAATGAGCATAATAAATATGAAATAATGCAAAACAAGTAATAAATGGTGGAAGGGATATTGTCACTGACAGATCACAAATAATTATTTCGCCAAAAAATCGATGTGGAAAAGTATGTTGAATGGCATCATGGAGGAGAAATCACATGTATCATCTCTCCTCGTCTAATCTATAGTAAGAGTAACTGCTACTGTCAAAAATGAAAATCCAGATATTCAAAAATAACAAAGAAAGAACTATTCCAGTAATAAAATTAAAGTAACCTGATAAGCTTGTTGATCAGCCTGAATAAGCTTCTTATTCTTCTGAAGAGCATCAGCACACTTTTTCGAAAAATCTTTAAAACACAAACGAAGCTTGTTTTGGAATTTATCCATTGGCTTGCCATGTTCATCCAAGACCATATTTGTAAGGAACACATTCGCAACCTTCAAAATAACTGTGATAGAAACATAGATTAGCTTCACACATGATAAAAACAGTTAATATGAGGTGGTACTATCAAGTGACAAAAGACATAAGAAAAAACAGCAAAAGAAATACGAAATACAACGTTAAAGGAATAATCTATTCTAATAAAATGATTTTATAAATAAATTTTTAAATCTGGAAACATAATGGGGATCAGACAATGAATCCCTTGTTTTTCCCCGATTGGTATTTTGGTCATTTTGAAAGGATTTGATACTAACTTCTATAGGACCTTGATTGACAGTAGTACCAATGCAACCTTGCAGTACCATTTGAAGCATTTTAGCATCCGGTGGATCTTGCGCAGTAGCGGCAGCTAATTCACGGGTTCGTTTTTGAACATCTTCGATTGCAACTTCAATTGGAGTCAAAATGATTTGCTCACGACTGACCACTCGAAGCCGTGTTTTCACGTAAGGAAAACTAAAATACAAGGCACAATTTTTGTTCTGAGAAAAATTTTCAAAAAAAATCTAAAAGAAAATTTTATACAAGCTTCTTATAAATCAACAGAAGATTGCACATGTGCTCAACAGAAGCATTTATGCTTATCATTCGTCAAAGCATTTCCCTTAATCATATTCTCCCTGTTTCATATCATATTAAAAAGTGTAAATATTAAATATTTTCCTTTCTGTTTCTGCGTCGTCTTGAAGGATATGCTCCTTCCTTCAATAAATTAATGATAACAGTTTAAAAATTAATTCTAACCAATACTGTGTAGTTAGCACCGTTCGCCGTTTGTACTGATCTTTCAAATCACCATGTGCCCGACCATCTTTCGTAAATGGTGTTGCATAGACGAATCTATATAACTTATGATTCCTTTCGAAATGAGTTGGACGACGACGTCGTTCCCAATTCTCCAAATAAGGTTCAACATATGTGATTTGTAAATAGGCTTTTGTGGAATCCAAACGATTTCTATCAACCTAAAGATTGATAATTAACAATAACTGAAGCAATTTTAAGTTGACCACATAATGACTTGAGCATACTAACAATCATCCAAATTTAATCCATTAATAGGAAACATACAGTATTGGAATCTTTTATAACTTCCACAACTCCTTTCCCGAAGCGATCAGTATAAAATGTATCCAAACGATGGCTGATTTCAGACAATTTTGTAATTGCCGGCTCCTTGTAAATAAATTCGACGCCATCCAAATCACCAAAACCATTTCCATAAAAACCGACTCGGAAATAGGTGCCAAAACAACGCTTATCAGCACTAAAAGGTCAACAGAAAAATCACCAACATTTTATGGCAATATAAAGTGTGAAACTTCTGTATTCCCTCCTAGAACATAACTCTTGGGAAAGTTTTGTTCATAAATGTTCCCAAACGCTTCAGTTAACGCCCAGCAAACTAATTACAGTCAGTAATAAATAACGTTTGATCACTAGAAAATGTTACTTAATTATAGCAGGAAATAAAATAGGGCAAGCAACATTATTGACATCATTTTGCAATTTTTAAAGAATAAACATTTTAATAAGAAGTTGAGTCAATTTGCAATTCTGCAACATATACCTTGGTAAAGGCGAATACCATGCATCAGCAATATCTTCAATTAGTGGCACTGTTGGTTCTATACGTGAAAGTGCTTGACTCAAGCAACTATGTACTTGTGCCAAATGTCGATAATCACGATTTTCTTCCAAAATTGGTGTTATTATCTGATATAAATAGATTATCAAAATGGAAATCTCACATGAAACTTTGGAATTTTCAGACGACAGTTATAGTTTTATTTTTAGGAGAACATTTCGTCTCAAAATAAATGTAGAAATGCTCACTTACTTTGTAGAGTTGTACCATTGATTCATACATTTGGGCTTTCTCCATAAACTGTGCGGTTTTCTCCACCAAATGTACCAACCCATTCTGAGTGAAATGACGACTTTCACAAATACCTTCTTCATCCGGACTGAAAATAAAATTCAAATGCAAATTATTGCGAATCACTACCATCTCTTGAACAAAATAAAAAAAAATTAAGCTGGCCCTTAAATTACTATGGCTGTTTCAAAATGTAGATGGAAAATATTTCCTACTTAAACAGAAAGATTACCTAATAACATCATCCGAAACAGCGCTTTCCTCCAGAATGTTATCACTTATGGCTTCGAAAGCCGCAGCGCCTTTTGATATATAGACATTATATTCACGCATTGAAATATACTCAGCAGCTAATGCAGCTGCATGCAACATACACTGTGCAGCTTCGGCAGCATTATCACGTGCTGAATGCTTATTTGCCATATTTATCAACCACGTCAACCTGAAATTTCCGTATTTTGGAATATAATTACTGGTGGCGGTATTAATTATTTTTTTCTATTTTTTTTTAAAGGACTTAATTTAGGACTTGAAGAGCAAAAAATTCCATATCATTCAATTAAGATGTGGAAACAACGTAGCACTTTGGATGAATAATCTATCTATTGACAATTTGTGCATTTTTCAGGAAAGTTTGTGATTATCTGTCAATATTCCATAACACTTATACGATACAAAGAATAATCGGTGAGTTCCATTAGTTCCAACAAATGCTCAATAAAGACTGAAAAATGACGCTAACCTAAGATCTGGATTGTTCTGATACCCTTTCGCAACACGATACATGAGATCGATGAGCATTTCAAAATCATTTGTGTACTCTTTCATTTTGACTGTATCTGATAATATCATATGCAAGTTGAAAACTAAATCTTTTACCTGCAACTTCATTTCATTCCATTTCAATTCATGAAATGCAGCAAAGAGAATCCTCCAGATTTTAAATCAGAAAATGGAATTCCACATAACTAACCTGTTCAGAAAAAGTAGTACCGCGTAACTGAGAATCAATTGAAGCGTCAGTTTCTGAATATGTCAGCACGGTTTTTAAACTATGACGTAAACAATCTTCATTTATCCAATCACCATGTTTCGTACCAGTGGAAACCAACGTACTCAACGACATTGTAATCTGCATTTTGACTTTCGAAAAACTTGCGCCTGACTCGAAGCTTTGCCTCATCAACAAATATAACGAAGCTGCCGCCTGTAAGTTCCCCCCATAAAAAATTCTACCTTGTATTGTTTATATGACCGAACTTACGGATTCCAAAGAAAACTTCTCTTCTACACAACTAATGAGATTTCATTTAGACCACTAGCAACTGCTTTTCATTTCTTTCCGATGATACAAATATAAATTTGTATTATGCAAATATTAAGCACAATCTTTTTTACTGAAAACCTCCATAATTTATGTGTAAGGCTATATGTATGTTTAACTCCAAAATTCTTTCAAAGTTCAGAGAGCAGTTGCACTATTCATGAATTTACTTCACTTAAAAACTTTGGAGAAAAAAAATTTGAGACCTGCGACCGAATAGCGGGTAAACGAGAAGCACAATGCCTTAATAAATGAAGGCATAATTCACCGCATTGCTCCGTCTCCTGCAAACAGACCATTTGTACTCATTAACAAGTGAGTAGCTATAACAAGCTAAATTAAATCTGAAATGAAAAACTTGCTAAAAACATAATTTTAAAAACTGCAAACAGTTATATTATTTACCTGTTCAAACAGTAGATCCGGGTACTTCGTAACAATTGCACGTTGACTTGCAAAAACATTTTCCAAAGTTTGTACTGATTGGTTGCAAGCAAGGATATGCATCTTGAAACATTTTAAGGGGTAAGAAGAACCAGTGAGAAACCAAACCAACCTCATAATCAATCAGTTTAGTAATCTCGATTGCTCGTTTCAACTTTTCAAGGGACTTTTTTTGATTTTCCATCAGCTTTATCTACCGAATTAAGTATTAAGATAAGAAATCCATGGTGCCCTGAATTGACACTACCACATCCGGAGAATGTGAAACATTGTTTCATTATTATAGCTTAACGGATCAAATACGTTATTTCTAAACCACAAAAAAAGGTTGGTAAAACATTGTACTTTAAATTTAAAAGACACACTCTTATTTTTAAATAACATGAGATTTAAGAATATAAAAATCACTGGTTATCACAAACTCACCAATACTTTCAATACAGAAGGTAATACATAAAAAAGATAATCGGAACCGATAACTGACACAACACGTATGATCAATTCTAACGTATCCAATACTATCAACGGAACCTCAGTGCAAAGAGTCGCTTCCAGTGCTATATCATCATCATTTGCTAAAAGAAGCAAATTAAAGCATTTCACATTGAAAATGGAACTATATCGTACTACTTACGGATAGGTTCATCGCTAGAATGCCCGTCGCTACTGGTTGTACAACTTTTCCAAGAATCTTTTCCCTGAGAATCCTTGGTTTCCTTACGCCAACGAACACCATTTTCAGAATCACATACATTGCGCAATTTTTTTCTGTTAAGCTCTTTAGAGGGTGATCTTTCAATATGACTACCTTCATCCTTCACTTCTGCAACCACAGTGGTATCCTGAAAAATCACGACATATAATTCAACACTACTCAGACAAGCAAGTTTCCAAAGGATTTACATCTTCTGAAAGATTATTTGAAATAAAAAAAAAAAGGAAAAACCAATACCTGGTTGGAGCAAAAAAAAGATAATTTAAATTCGAAGCACGATACGGCAAGTTGTAGAACATTGAGGAACTGTGAAATTCGATTAGAAGACAAATCACGAATCCACTGACGCAGAGATGATCGCTCCATATTTTTGAGCGTCCAACAAAAACATGCCAACAACTAGATTTGAGAAAATCATAAAATTAAGAAAAAATTGAAGTCCGCAACGAGAAAAAATTCATTACTATTATTCAGAACTTCATGTGCTCACAAATATTGCATGAAATCTGTTACCTGACGCGTGTTTTCTAACGAAAGTGATGGCCGTACCAGACCAATATGTTTGCGTTCAGTTCTTGGCGAACAAGGTGGAGAAAAATTCATTCCTCCGATTGCAAGCATAATTTTATCACTTATAAAAGGGCCATTATCCATTTCCATTGAATAACTGCAGAACAATTTACAAACAGAAAGAAATTTGGCAACAACTGAAATACCTAAAAATTTGAGGATATGTTACATTTGATGAATTCCTGAAATACTCACCCATTAGAAATGGACGTAGACATCCCACAGTTCACGTTGGAAACTTTTGAGTAAGGATCAAACAGCTGGGTGCATGCATCCAGAACAATACCGATCATCGGTAGGTATAAAGATGCCACTCGTGCTTTCACTGCGTTATCCAGAAGACGAGCATCTAACTCATGACTACTTAGCAAACTGCGAATAAGACTTATGGCGCTGGAAATTCATTCAAAATTACCATTTTCTTTTTCCTTTAGAAATTGAGGAAGTATAAAGAGGAGATAATGTTGACTAATGTTCTTAAAATAATATAAAGTTGTAGTAATTTGGTTTTTCAATTAAGAAAAAAAATTGCAAGTACAAAAATAAAGTGAATCAACCGCGAGTGAAGCAGAGTGTTTGATGTATCGAGGACGGAAGCTAAATCAGCAAGGATAAGTCCGATTAAAAAATGTCGCGAACGAAACTCGACAGTTAGTTCCGATAATCCAACAACACCATGCGGTTCATTTGCTTGACTTGAAGACCTGAAAAAATAATCTTAACTATAGGAAACAAATCAAATCTGCTTCCTAACACTCAATTCCTGTACTGGAAGGTTAATTATATGATGGAAGAAAGAAAAGAGAAAGACGGGATAGATGGGACTATGTAAATAACTTTAAATAACTAGAAAGAAGAAAACACAAATGGACAATAAGGAGTTACATGGAGGTGTGCTCCTGAAATCGAGAAATTTTAATAGAAAATACATTAGACCTGCTGCTAACACTCGAGTTTCCCGGACTGGAAGGTTGAGGCTGTGAAGAAGAATGATGTAAGGACAGAGAAAGATTCGCGCTACCGTCTGAACTGGATGAAAATCCTGATGCCGCAGACTGCAATTTGAAATAATAAATAAGGCGTATGAAATGGTAAATTATTCTTCTTAAATCATTCAGCAAAGCTATAAACTTCATGAAGCTCAAAACTTACATGAAATGATCCCCCGGAATGGCTTGTTGACATGCCCTGCACAGTACCAGAACTAAACGGCAAATTCAGCACAACGAAATGCTCATGTGAAGCAACAATACGCAAGAAATCCAACTTAATTAGCATTAGAGTGGGAACTATGCAAGATTCAGAAGAGTTTCTGAAAAAAAGAACCAATATTTATCAGCTTGCCTCCATCATGAAATCTGATAATAATAATTATGACTGACAAGGTTTTTATTAAACTGACCTCAATTGTTGTTAGGTGTAAAAATGTAAATACACTTATTATTTACGAACTGACTCGAATTAAAAGTAGTCGAATGTGATAATCGTCAGAGAGCCTCAAGATTGACTTTTCGGATAATTCTGACTTGAATATCGGTAAAATGATGAAATATAGAATTCAGAAAATGATTTTCTTCAAGAAGAAATCACTGAAAATCTTACCCTATTTTGGCAGCAATTTCGCGGTTAAATTGCCTGACCAAAGCCATTACAAAGGTTCGATCCATTAGTGAGAAGCAATCACGTAAGAAGTAGGCCCAAGAAATACTGATTGACTGTGACTGGAAAGAAAAGAAATCAGTTTAACTGAATAAAATGATAACAAACATATATTATTGTTCGTCCTGTTATCACCGCGAACAATGTGATAAAATTCAAGTACTTCAGAGTTCATTACTTTAATTTTTTGATGTAGAAATGTTTCAAGTTAATAATTATGGAATCACCTGTCTTGGGTCTTTCGAAGCTCTTTGGATTACTTCACTGACGATAGCCTGAGAAAGAGCACCCAAATCTTGGATAAATGCTTCACTAAAGCGAAGTTTACGTGGCAAATATAAACGATTTGAAATAGACAAATGTTCTGCCATAGATTTAACCTACAACGTATAATATGAACGGAAAAACAATGGGAATCCAATTTGTTTGAATTGTTCTATATTATAAAAGGATAGAAGTAGCATAACTGTCCAAATCTAAGTTAACCTTATAAAAGTGTTAAATGAGTAACTGCGTAAGCACACAAATCAAACAAGCTTGGAAGCAAACCATAAGCTCAAGGAAGAACCAAGCATTAAGGAAAGCCATTTCTCGAGCTGCACCACCACTGATTACCCACTGCAACGCTAATTCTTCGTGCATTACCTAGAAATGCATATGTACGAAAAAATACTAATTCTTAAAAATTCAAATTTTTGAATTTTACCTAAAATCTAGCTGCCGTAATAAAATACTAAATTATCGATTCAATTAAAATTACAATGCTAACAACATTTTTTCGATAAATGTTTCTATTATAACGAGTGATTAGACAATTCAATATTATATGTCTAAACTTGCATTCGCCTTTTTTAATAACGGTAAATTGTAACACAACGCTATAAACAACAAGAAATTCTTAACATTTATGCATTGAAGTAGCAAAAAACATTTCTGGACCTTTTTTGATCCTTTCAGTTCACAGTCACCTTCAATGGTTGCTTTCATATAATTTGTTCGTTCAAATTCTCCTTTAAAAATCAAATATTATTTCATTTACTGACAGCTTTTTTAAAAAGCATATACATGAAAATATTGCCATCAATCCTATAAAAAATCCTATGAAAGCTACAATACAAGAAAATGAAAATGAATCTTCAAATCAACTAACAGCTATTTTGATCAGTTGCATATATTGGTTTATGAAGAATATCAAATAAATCAAGTAAATGATTAAAATCTAATTTTGAGAAACTGATGTAAAGTTTCTGACAAAAAAAAATATATTATGAGGCATACTTGCAGAACAAAATTTCAGAATTTAGTTTCACTTACTGATAATATCGTGAAGATGCTTGCTTTCTGGCGAAGTAGGGATTCGTGCTGTACCCTCCGACTTTGGAGGCATCGTTATAGTGCTTGATTTCATGAGAGAAGATTCTAAATCTAAGAGCTTTTGGAAGAGTATTACATAGGCATTGATTATAAATTTTAATTTGCAGAATATAAACCGGGAACTGTTAAGTTGTTGATTAATTAAAAAAAATCTCACGAAAGCTTATGATAAACCTTTGAGAGAAATTTTATAATAATGTATATAAGTAGTGAGAAGTGAACTACGTCCATGGGCATCGCGGAAGCCGTTCAGAAGAACGGTACATATTTTCACAAGCTGTCCAAGCACCTCAAAACACACGCCAGATACAGATACTGTAAAAAAATCGATATTAGGAGACTGAAAGTGGGTTTAAAGACTTAAAATTTAGTTTAAAACGAAATTATTGGTTAGTTAATCCAAATTAAACATCTTATAATATCAGTGGAAGGAAAATAAGACAGTGGAGCAGAGTAAAAACAACTGGATTTCAGTCAGAAGACATATACATGAAGGAATCAATTCAGATAGCTTCAACTATTTTTATCCCAGTAATATAAATAATAAAAATAACGAAATCGAACAAACCAGTATATGGTGGATTTGCAATTAAAGCCAATAGCTTATCGAGTATAATATACAAGAAAGCTACCATTGGTTCCGGACGAGCTTTTATAACACTCCGTATTGCATCCTTTAAATCAGTTTCTGATACTGGAAGATTTTTCTTGTCATTTGCGCCTAACGACTGGTATGCAATCAAAAATTTGTCTAAATGAGAATCCTGAAATAGATACTTGGTTATATTCAAGACTAGTTTTATATTTTTCTAAATAAAAGGAAGGCTTCAAGTTGAGCTATTTATTTAAAAATAAAAAGAAAAAAAAAACCTGAAAATACAGAAACAAGAATTTCTTACCTGTGTATGAACTGTTGTAACGGCCACCAATTTAACATCAAAAAGTGGTTTATGTCCTTCCAACCACTTGATATTTGGTAAATTCACATCGGGTGATAGATATCCATAACTTTGTGGCAACTTCTCTAATGCAATAGGTAAAGTATATTCACCAGTTTGTAATCGCCCACTCTTAAGCAGTGGAATCCACGAATATCCTATAGGTATCTTTACTTCATCCCCAACTTTGTTTGGCTTGCACGTAATATGGAAAAAAGTGAACAATAAATGATGACCATCATTCAAATCAACCGGCAAATTAATTTTTATTTCGTCATAGAAACTTGGCGTCCTGAAATTAAAGATTTGGCATGAAATTTGACGAAAATTTTGAAAAATGATTTCTCTTATACCACTTCAAAGCATTTGTTTAAATCTTCGGTTTCGATTACTCTACGGCGTATTACACTTTGTCATATCTTTCCCATTTGCAAAATAAAATTCAATGACAAAACAATCGCAAAAAAAAAAAATTTCTTTTAAAGGCTGCATAAATTAAATGGTAAGTGGTTTAATTGCTAGATAAGCTATTTTCATCAAAAATTTTCTCTGATAGAGACATGCCAGTAACAAATCCACATAATTTCTCCTCGTGTAAATTTAAGGAGGTAAACGTAGTAACTTTAAAAATATTTATTCACTTAAATAAATTTACTCGTTTTTTTAACACATGTTTATAATTTAATCCAAATTTTCCATCTCAAAATACATTCCAAAATTTACTTATTGTGATAGGAAACTGCAGTGTGCGCAGAAAAAGTGATATTTGGTCCGCTCGATTTACCAAAAACAGCATAAACTGGCTTTTCTTGGGCATTCATCAATTCTACATGTACCGCAATGTTACGTGACGGACCGGAACGACTGGATAAGTTCACAGATCGAGGATAAATATAAAGAAGGTTCCTTAAATAATTACGTTTCCAGAAAAAGGAAAAAATAGTATAAAATATATTTTCCAACAAGTAATTCAACCTTACCTATAGGTAGCATTGACAGCATATATGCCTTTACTTGGAAATTCCACAATTTCCTTGACGAAATTCGTTGGATTGCCAGAAACAAATGGATGCACACGAAGAAGCTCAGGTGTAAGCCGGAAAATGAATAAAATATTATATAATGAGCAAAACAACTTAATTAATTAAATGACTAATTTACACTTTTGAAAAATCTACAAGCAGTGTGACGTGTAATTACCAGAAATCCAGTCGGCTGAAATTTCTGATATATTTCTCAAGCCATCTATTTTAGAACGCAATGAGATTAAAATAAAAATATAATAGAAATACAAAACAATAGAGTCAAATTAACACCTCATTAAGGACTCGCTACAACCACCCGATAATTCCATTTTGAATGTAACCGGAAATGTCTTTAAGCGAGCTAACTTTGAACCACCTTTCCGACAATCCGTAAGCATTTTGCATAAATCTTCATCGGTTAGACGTTCTGCTTCCTGCAAGAGCAAGCAAGCAGTAGAAATGTAAAATTTAAATAACTAGATAAAATAGAATTCCCGGTACCATCAGTAATGAGCAGAAACGAAAATAATAGCGATGCTGACACGAAATGGTACCATGATTTTAAAAATATTAAATCAAACATTATCAGTGGTATTTGAAAAAGAACATCATGAAATTCATTTTAAAACAACTTAACTTATATCATAGAAAATTATATTTCACATGATATAACAAAAAAAAAGCAAAAGCAAGCAAATTCATATTACCATCACCTGTCTAAAGAATGAATTAATATTCATCAGCAGAGGTTGCAGATTGCTTAGTGAAGTTACTGGAGACCCGCCATCTTTCAATAACGAGTCAGTTTCAATGCTGAATCCCGCTGAAGGTCCATCACTTTGAGAAGTAGTTGAATGCGGTCCTCCGAAAAGTTTACGCTTTTGCAAAGGCGTACGATTTTTCTGAGACTGCTGCGCTCCCATAAAAACTGCGTTGGAGGAAGTTCCACTACCAATACGACGAAAAGTTCCTGATGTTGAATTGGATATCCGGTCTAAAGAATAACCTCTTACGAAACAAAATTCTAAATCCAGTTCTTAAAAATAAGACTGAAACCTTATACAAAGCATAACAAATGTAGCTTAGAAAATTATTACATTTAACAATATCTGTGAAATCGATCATCACTCCAGAAACTCATAAATTAAAAGTTCAAGAAATCAACTCACCCATGCTGATAATACTTTCCACGTCAAAGAAAGCTGGTGGTGAAGCTGGCGCTACGTCCTGTGCTGCAATTTTACAGTTGCAAGCTAAAATCAGTAAAGCTGAGAAGCGAGAAGATAACACGGGACGTAGAGAAAATTTCATTTTATCAAGTTCATTAATCTTAACTGGATGATAAGACTGGACATGAATAATCAAATTCTTAACGGTCGGGTCATTCAACTTAATCGGTGATTATATTAAATAAATTCACACTTCCAAAGGATATTTTCATATAAAAAAGAAAACCAGTAATGGAGCTTAAGATCATTGGCATTGGCATCAATGCATCCGTTTTATCCGTCTGCTGTGACCCATTCAGCATTTGATTCAAGTCAACGCCAAACCATCCAAGTGGCATCCGATAAGCACCAAGTCGTTCGCAATACTGCTGGGCTGTTTGCATTAAACGTTCCTTATTCTTATCTTCTTTCAAGTACGGTTCACAAGCATCCGCTACTTCACACGGTTGTAAAACTTTTTCCAACTGAAAATTCAAATTTGAAGCTACGAATTTTTGAAAACTTCTAAAAACAAATTTTGTAATTCACTGGCTGTTTTGGATCAATATATTTTATTTCAGTTACCATTTTAGCTGCTGTAACCTACTTTGATAACAATAAATACGTCGTTCAGTGATTGACTTATACTGAAAATGGCTTGTGTACATTTGCTTGCCTCATCCACACAGTCAACATGTTGAGAAATCATTGCGAGAAGAGAATCATCATTTAAATCAAAATAGAAATTCTCTGATATCTGAAAATTCAGGGAACATAAAGCTTCAGTACTGAACAGTTCTCAATTACTGATAATCCAGTAATCCTAAGTAACATAAATAATACTCGGCGATGCTTAATAATTCTAAAGACATAGAACTGGTTTTATTGCAACAAGCAACCACAACTTAAAAAATCTCCACAACGATGCTTGACTAAAGTTGCTGATTAACAAATTAAAATAAAAATACAATCTTTAAAATACTTACTCGTCGTCTCTCTTTTAAATCATAAAGTACTACAGTGCCGAAAACAGGTTCGAAAGAAGGCTCAAGCTGTAGCTGAAAATTTACAATTATCTGAAATTTGGAAAGATTTTTGACAAACGAAATGCTACTGATTTTGATTAGAAATATGCCTCAGTGGCTAGCGGGTGACAATACAAATGATGAAAGATACTATAAATTTAAAACTAAGCCTTGTTTCTTAGCAATATTAAATCCATTCCTATTTCCTCTCCATTTATATAAGAATAACAGGAACATAAGCAATGGGAGAAAAGGACTATTAAAACAATGTACAATTTTAAAGGCACAAAATTGAGTAAATTAGTAGAAAATTGAATTTCAAAAGTCCAATGACCGACCTGCAAAATTTTGATGGAAAGTTTCTGACCCGTATGCTCAGTCGGAAATGGTGCTACACTTCGACGTTCAATTATATCTGCCTAAATAATCGTACCAATGAAATATAGGGATCTTGCTTTGCAAATATTTGTAGTTAAAATAAAGACTCCCAATGCAGCTTAGCAGATATTTCAGAAAAATCAAATTGAATGTAGCATCAATATGTTATCGAAGAAAGGAATCTCTTATCCATCCTTGAATCGAAAAAAAATAGAAAGAAGGAAGTAAAATTAAAATTATTAAATCTGTAAGTGTAAACTTCGGGCTGCGGTGGAAGTAAGTTAATTAATGCATTTTGTCGATGGGCCCGCCTTCGAGCTTCATTAATTTGATCAAGCTGAGTGTTCGAAATACGCTGTACTACACCTAAAAAGATGTTACGAATAATTCCAATTATAATATATGTTCATGGAAAATTTTCAAAAATGAACATCCAACTACCGCCAATATATTACATAGACAAAATCATTACCAGCCTATGTCTTTTTTTTCCTTATAATATTGATGATGAATAACATAAGTTAATGTTTACGGCCCTTTCTCTTGAAATTTAATTCACTAACCTGGCACTGTAGGATCACTAGCAGACGAATGAAGCTGATGAGGTGCACGTAAGGTATCATCACGATTTGTTCCACCGGACGACGAACCAGCAGTACACATCGAGTCGGAAGAATAATGTGAACCATATGAATCACGTTTTGCAATCTGTTATTATTAATTTCGGCATTGTATTAAGCAAAACATGGTGTTTAATAAATAATTCATCTAACAAGGAACAGTAAAATTATCAATCAAAATGGGAATTTTGACAGTTTTTCAGACCAAACCATCATTACTTTCAGTTTTGCGATTGCGACACAAAATGTCATATTAAATGCCATATCAGTAGGTAAAATTATGACTGATCTAGTTAACCCATATTAAAAAAATACCATTATCAAGAGAGGATATAGCGCAAAATTTCCGAGTTAAGGAGAACTCTGTAAAACTTTCAGAAGCACGACTATTCTATTTTATAATTAAACTGTGGTCTCACGGTGAAGACAATTTATTATTTAAAGAAACATGAAATACTGCACGATTCAAATCCTCTAAATTCATTCAGTAACTTAATTACTGTATATCTTATGTAAAAATCGCCAAACAAAACACGAGGTTATGCAAACAATCAGAAAGTTTCCGATATTTAGTCTAGAACAGATATTGCAAAGCTGGTAAAATCTCATTAAAAGGTTCATTTTAAAATATAGACATTTTCAAAGCTCAAACTCACCTACAAATTACTAGTTACTTTATGAAAATTTGAAGTTTGTAAAAATCAAATCGCAATAAAAATGACACTTTAAGCCAATCGTCGGTGAGTTATTACAGTAGATAATACTCTCAATAGAAGAGTTAGAACATTTACTGAAAAGTGATACCACTATTTTATTTCGATTTTAAAAGCTTTAAACTTGAAAAATTGAGAAATACTCTTGGCTGAAGATTACTTATTCACAGAATTTCTCCTCTTTTATGAACATTTTCAAAACATCTTAACATCAACATGACACATATTGCCTTATTTTAAACAGAGGTTATATGCAGCAACAGCAAAGAAAATCAGAAGAAACATATAAAAACTTTTCGACAATTCTCACCTGATCTTCGCCTGCTGTGCTAACACTTCGTCCCAAAGGCCGATCAGAATCCACTTCAAAAATTTGTTTTGAGGTTGTCTGGGCAAGAATTGGCCTTTCCATTAGTAAACGAATATATGCTTCACCACTTGAATATTGCAAGTATTTCCGATGAACTAATGAAAAACTATCGTTGTATGTTTGTATCATATCTTTTACCAGTGGATCGACACTGAAAAAAATGAAACAAAATGAAACGGTTAATAAGAAGCTTATCAATTAATTTCTTTCTAGAAATTAAGATAGGGCTTCATTTAATTGGAACTAAATTGCAAATAAAATAAACAGATAGGTCTAAAGTGGAACTAACATTGAAAAATTTAGAATTTTATAAAAATATTCTCACTCAAAAAGCAAACAAAATTTATTGAAAGCAAATTACAAATTTTATTGGTTCAAATTAGCATAATACATTTATTGGTAAATATAGGGCGCTAAATAAGTAAACAAATCTCCATTTCAAAGTACACTTTCTAACCTATATCTACTTCTCATTCACGAAGAAAACCAAGGAAAACCTTGAAAGATTCGATGGAACCGGTGATTCGACCGTAAGCTGATCCCGATGTACCAAACGCACTTCAACATCATCAACCGGAAATTCAGCTACCCTGAAAGACACAATCGGAAGAAGCAGAACAGAGTGTCAACATACGACTCTCGATATTTGTAACAAAACAGACAGTTGAATATAATCTTCCAAACATATTTAACAGTTTGTTACATACGAACCTTCTCAAATTACCGTTACTTGCAATATGTTCGTGTACAGCAGAGCTATTTTTTCGTTGTGATAAAATATCCTCTACGTCCAACGGCTCAACTATCTCAATTAAATTAATCTGAAAATGGACAAACTTCTATAAAAACGAAGTTATCTTTGCTTTAATTTTAGCTGAAATCTTCATGTATGTAATTATTTACGTCATTTGTAACTTCACTATAAATGCAATTTAAAAGAGAAAGGCAAAAAATATATGATTACAGGAAAAGGTATAAATAACATTTGTTGAGATTATGATTAACAATCTCATCAAAAAATAAATCTGCTTAATACTGCTTCAATTATTCCATATTTATATCACATTTTATTAAATATGTTGTTATAACCAGTAATCAATGATAAATTTCTAACTTCGTGTCTTAGTCACACAATTTTATGGAAATAAAAGATTGTCAGTGCTCTATTAATCTCATTTTTTATTGAAAAATTATATGAAGGTTGTCCATGAACACAATTATTTATACTTGTTAAGGACCAATAATTTCCGAATACTTTCACATGGTTACGATTCAATAGTTCACTTTTTTTGACAAAATTTTTTTTGTTCCAACCGAAAAAGACCTTATTCGAACACTTTTCTGATTTCTCCCCAAACCAATAAATTCAACACTTCAAGAAGCAAGTAGAACCCGAGCTTTTCCGGCTAACAGTATCTCCCAAACATAATTCATTCAAATGATATGAAAATTACCGTTTGAGTGTTACCATCCACTAGATCCATTTGCGTAGCATTTTGTGGATGTAATAGCAAACTTCCAGTCATAATATGTCGACGTACATCAGCTGCAGTCATCCTTAAAAAAAGCAAAGGAAAACCATCCAAGTGTTGATGACATTTTCTAAGAATTCTTTAGAAATGTTCTTTAGAAAATTTTTTTAGAAAAATTTAGAAATTCTTTAGAAAAAAATCAACAACAAATGTTGCAAAAATTTCGGTCGATTTTTTCTTTTTTTGGGAAGTTCCTTTTTTACAATAGATAATTTCTGAAACGAAAAGAAAATTAATTTAACTACTTGTTTCGTTTCGAAGCGAATGCCCGTTGTCCACCGGTATTTAGTAATGACATAATGAACAATGCTATGTTTGTCTGGAATGTAACATCATCAGATACTGACGATAAGCTGAAATATTGTTCCAATATGTGTGAATGAATTTAATTTAATTTGACAATATTCATAAATTCGACAGTTATTCCATAGTATATCATTAACTAATTCGAGACTACAAGAATAATTAAAATATATCAACAAAAACTTGATATTTCACAAAAATTCATTGTAACTAAATGCAAACATAAAGTTTAGATCGATGAAAATGACTATTAAAACTGTTTATGTAAAAGTTCTGATGTTATGAACTTTGGAACTGACATCGAGTAAGACTGGAGCAACTAATGGACATACTTAACGATATTTAACCACTGAGAAAAAGTTTCATATTAACATCATAAAGAGAAATAGCAATTAATTATTTGTTTCCTACTTGATTATTTTCCATTTTCAAATGTGTTCTGTATAATTATTTCATTTCTCATCTGAGAAATTTTTTTTTTCCTTCAAAAGAGAAAAAACTGATAATTTTGCAAGTTCTTCACATAATTAGTCACTCATGACTACTCTTTTTAACTGTTTTTTTACTGTTAACACTAAATTTTGTCAAGATATCAAATTAAAGTTTTACGAATATTTGTAGAAAGTCGAGAGTAATTTAAAAAGAAAAAAAAAGGAGAAAGAAACGATTAGACACACATAAAACTGGTGGTGTAAAAAACTACTTCATCAGTGAATACAAAATATCTAACGGCAAAATAATTAGTTCTGATTGGAGTGGGATACAACCGGAAGGTAATTAATGATAGTAGAGGAACGGGAATGGTATCATCCTCGCTTATTTTTCGTTTACAAAAACTAATAGTTCACTAGGTTTATCTTCGGTTATAAAACATTATTTGATCAGTTAGTTACAGATTATTTTAATTCTTAGACTGAATAATTCCATGAAATGAAAATAATATTTCGCAAGAAAAATGAGATATCGCTTGTCATTTTTTATGGAATCATCCGGCAGCATTCTTTGGTCGCGAATTAAAGAAGGAAAAGAAGGAAACTTCTGCTCTTTCCCTCGAAAATTCCCAGTAACTGTAACCGGAAACTCTCCTGAAATTGGAAATGATCCCGTAAAAAGTCTGGCCAGACCAGACGATTCTCTCGTCTTCACAAAACAAAATGAACATTATGTGTCTGTTTCGTTTCCCGTTGTACGGAGATTAAGAATTTCTTAGTATTCAGATGAATGCCATGGAAGTTGTACCGATAATTTAAGCAGTGATGATGACTGTGATAGCGTTAAAGCCAATAATAACAATGACATTTGGTTAATACTGACTGTATAACGAGGATTATTGATAATAAAAATGTTTAGCTTGCAGCAATAGCAATAGTACTACTATTAATTAATAATGATGATGAATGTTTGTAAATAATAACAACAATACCAATAATAGTGAACAATAACAGCAAATAGTAGCAATAATTAACAGTAATAACTATTGTAACAATAAATAACCATAGAACAATAGTTAATTGTAATAGTAGGAGTTATAATAATGATATGATCTTCATATTATGAGCACTATATTAAGGTTTAAAATCTAGTTAGAATCAAATCAACTAGTTAGAACGCTTCCATCTGTTGCTGGTATTAAGGTTAAAATCATTAATATGACTTGCATACTGATAACGAGGAAAGGTTTTAAAATAGTTTTGGTATAGTTGAGGAGATTATCCAACAGTGATAATCGAACAAAAAAAAAAAAAGGAAAATAATTTGTAATTCTGAAATAGTTATGAGATTGACGATAGCAATGTATGAGACATTAACAAATTAAAAACGGAATTTATCCCTTATCAGTCTATTAGTCTGTAAAAGTAAGATTTGTGACGTGATTAGGCAAGAAAGTGGACAGATAAATATCGAGCCAGGAAGAGATAGGTGAATAGTTTATGGCTGATGAACAATTGTTGTTGAGGAAAAGGAAATGTCGAGATGTGCGAATTATAGCTGAGAAAACGACTAAATATCATTATTCCGGAAAATTAGAGTGATTTTCTATCAATCCATCTGAATGATAATCAATAACCGACAAAGAAAAATTTTGTTTGTTCCACAGATACATTCAGTTATTTTGAGTTAATCATAATCCAAACAGCAAATTTGAACATATATTTCTAAGAAAAATGGACATTTTCATAGTAAAAAAAGCAAATTCAAATATTCGTTTTTTTTTTTCCCTTTTGTCTCAATAAATTGCTTTTAATTTGTTTTGTAATATTTATTCATTTGGCTAACAAACCATTATTATCATAATTATATCACATAAATTTATGAATAAAATAATTGTACCAAGAAAAAAGAAAGTAGAAGGAGCATTCCTGTTCACTTTTTTTTATAATTTTTATTTCTTATTCATAATGAAATTCGACAAGTATTTCCATGGAAGCATAATATATTAATGAACTGATAGATGGTACAGTACTGTGCATCATTTCACAGATGCTAAATTTACTAGCACAATAAAATGAGTTGGAATTACTAACATTGTTAGCTCTAAAATGATCATGAAAGGTCATCATCACCTACGTGGAAATCACTTCAAATAAAATCAGCTTATTTCATTTTCATTTTTTTTTAAACATACTTATTCTTTAACAATTTCAAGCAATTTATGATATGAAAATAGTTAGTAATTCATTATTATTATAAAAAAGAAAAAAAAATGGAAAGAGAAGGAAAATGATTTATAATAATTCAGAAATAATTACAAATTACATTGTTGATTATAGTCAATTTAGCAAAAACTATGCGTTTATTTATTTATTTATTTGTTTTTTGTTTAATTTATTTGATCAAACAAAAAAAATAAGTTTTTGGCCAAAGACATATTTATGTGCATTATCTTTTATTTATTTATTTTTTTTAAATAACTATTGTCAAAATTATATTTTGAATACAATGCGATCGACAACGTGAACTAAAAGGAGTTAAAACATTACTTATTGACGCCATAGCCGTTTTGCCCGAAATTTGATAATGATAAGTAGACACTTATTCACATAGTAATTATCACTTCACAAGAACTTTGCAGAGCAATATTTCATCTTCAAAATTAATAGCAATGAACATTTCTATGAATGAAAACAAAAAAGATTGCAACCATGCTCACTTGGAAATATTGTATTATTATTTGAAATTAATCGACCATAAAAATTCACAAAATAAAAACTAGACCGAAAAAAAAAGAAAAAAG
>PQVD01002018.1:23829-34992 GCA_003012265.1 Setaria equina
TTATTGTTATTAATTGTTATTATTATTATAATTAATTATTACTAATTATTTATTATTATTATCATTAATTACTACTAATTATCTATTCTTATTATTATTATTAATTATTACTAATTATTTATTATTATTATTGTTATTTTTATCAATTATTAATGTCATTTTTATTATTATTATCATTTATTAATTAATCAGTGAATTAATTATATGAATCTCCATCTATTTCCGCCTTAAATTTGGAAACATCGACTCGAATCACTTCCGAATGTCCGTAGCTTTTGAAGTTTAGTGAAGCATTTTTCAAATTTTATTGCAAAATACTAGTCAATTTATAATTTCATTTGCTGAAGTGATCGGTAGTTTTCTTTCCTTTTCTTCGAACTTTCTTTCCAAAACTAATCTATTTATAACAAGTGTGAACTTTGACTCCATAAAAAGTGGGAAATTTTTGCTGTTGGACGACACATTTCACTGGATTCATTCGCGCAGCAGTTTCAATCGATCAGTAGAGCATAATTGATTATAAAGTTTTGTGAAATTCTACAGCCAGTAATTTTATTCTTCTTTTTTGGTTGCTTCATTCTCTTTTCACTTTGAATTAAGAAAAAAACTGAAATTTTCAGAAAAAAAAATATTACAGTTGGAAAAATCTGGCTTCCTTTTTTGCCTTCAGGCAACAAATAATGTCAGAGAAAATATTTGGTTTTGAGAAATTTCCAAAATTTCGCTTAAATAAGCCTCGATTTCCGCAGGATACATTTTTCGGTCGCTATCTACACTTTCTGGATGTTATTGATCCAAGAACATTATTTGTCAGCGAGGTAATGAAAACTTAATAAATTATAATCCGGATTTCTGATCGAAAATTCAAAATAAAGCTTAACATTGATGTTTGATATTGGACGATTTTAAACTGATTTTCTTCCTTTGTTGTTTCAGGAAAAACTTCATAGCTGTATAAAACTACTAGATGATTATAAAACAGGAAGAAATCATTCGGCATCTGATCAACAGCTATGGGAAGCACAAAAAATTAAATCAGCTATTTTACATCCAGACACTAATAAGAAAATTCCGCCACCTTTTCGGATGAGTGGATTTGTACCATTTGGTTGGATAACGGTCAGTTTCACTTAGATCATTCATTTTAAATCATTCAAATTCATTCCAACAGTCATTTTCTTTTAACGGATTATATAATTTCCTCTCCTCGTCAAGCTGAATTTACTGAGGAAAGAAAAATGAGGAAAAAGAAATCATAGTTTCAGGAGTTAAATTAAAAAAGAAAAAAGTATACGAATTAAGGAGAACATCAGATCAATATTATTATTTTTTCCTTATTTCTAAAATTAAACGGCCCACCAGCTTTTTGCATGAAGTTCAAAATATCAATGAGTTCACCAATGAAAGTTTGAATAATCCCAATTAAAACTGATTTTAAAAGTTTTGCCTTTTTGAAACTGGGAAAATTTCTGGTGTGGAATGTTGGTATGGGAAAAAAAAGCATTTCTTAGGATTAGTATCATCTCATATTTCATAGTAATGAGTATTACATGGCCTACTTCATAAATTTTTAGGAAAAAAATATGCCGTTGCAATAAGTACAGCTGAAAGTGAAATGTAGCTCATTTTAGAAAAGCGATTTAAGTATACCTGACAAATTACCTTAACATATGTGTATTAGGTCACAGGTATGTTGCTACCAAATCCATCTTGGTTATCCCTACTTTTCTGGCAATGGCTCAATCAAACTCACAATGCTTTGGTTAACTATTCCAATCGTAATGCCACACAGGTTATGGCTTCAATTATTTCAAATATTTTAATTTGAGAATTGGTAATTAGTTTTTTCTGACTGCAGAATTTTAAAGTAGGCAAAAAAAGTTAGTAATAATCTTCACACATTTATTCCATTGTGCATTTTTAGGATCAACCAGCATCAAAATACCTGAGTGCTTACTGTGTAGCTGTCTCATCAGCTGGTGCAGTCGCTACTGGTAAACTTTTTCAAAGCAATTTGAAATTTAGTTTTTTTTCATTTTTCCTGATACAAAATTTTCTTTTCTATATTTATCAGCACCGTTATTGTTTTCCCGATATTTAATCTTGTTTCTCATTAGCTTAAGAACATTGTTCAAAAATCAGAGATAAGATTTTTCAGGATTAACAACCCTAATTAAATGTGCTAATAGCTTGAATCCGGTGAAACGTCTTATAATACAACGTTTTGTTCCCTTACCAGCCACATCTCTCGCTAGTTCACTTAACGTATTGTGCATGCGGTGGAATGAGTTGGAAAAGGGTATCAACGTGTATGACACTGATCAAAATATTATTGGTGTATCCAAAGTTGCTGCTAAAAAGGTCAATTTTTCTAAAAAATAAATAAAAGGAATGTCTGGGAAAAATACAAATTTAAATCTTCCTGAATTGAAATGGAAGAAGTCCAGTAACTTAGTAAATTAAAATGAATAGTTTTTGAGGTTCACCTTTAAGTAAAGCTGTTTAATCTTAACATACAACGTTTTATTGCCTTACCAGCAGTTTTTCCCTTCTGTTTTTTGTCCTTGAAATATATTTTCCGTCCAGTCATTTTGGAAATCAATCCCGGAACCACTTTCCAGTTAAAACAGTATGTGTTTTGTGACAGAAAGCTTACAGTATTACTTAATTTCTACTCTTCAATCAACGTAAAACTAATTACTATGAACTGTTTTCATTCTTTTTTTCCACTTCCGTCCAAATTGTTCCTTGATATTTAAAGAAAACTCCAATTTCTCTACTCTTATACTCTCAGTAAATTATTGATCATTTATACTGTTTAATCTAATTTGTATTTAGTGTGCCGAAAAACCTTTTCAATCCGATGAAAAATACAAATATACATTTTTTTAATACTTATTAAGAGTTTACATTAAAATTAGAAATGAGAATGGCAAGAAACAGTAAAATGAAGGCATTGCAAGCAGTATTCTTCAAAAGTTCAAAATTTAATCTCACATTTTCCAACGAAGGGACATTTGTATATTTTTTAAAATCAATTTATCATCTCGAGACGGCTAGAAAAATTAAATGGAAATTTAAATTTCTAGAAATCAATATGGAAAATAAAGATTGATTAGAACTCATATCAAACACAATTTTTCACATTTTAAAACTTCCAGAATTACAGGCATTAAGGGATACGACGATGACGAGAGCATTTCTCCCAGTACCACTATTAATAATACCTCCCTGTGTAATGCCGTTTCTTGAAAGGTAATATGATTTTCCAGCAACACTTGGACTTTAGCTTTGTTTTAACAATTAGTTTGCAAAGGTATCCGTTATAATACACTAAAATTATTAAATTTTTTCCTTACAGAAGATATCAGTGGATCACCAAAAGTACCACGCGTCATGTATTTGTGAGTGCTATAGTTTGTACGCTTAGTTTTGCGTTCAGTTTACCACTATCCTTGGCGCTCTTCCCACAGGAATCTCAAGTATCTCCATTATTTCAATTCTGAAATTTAAATTGAAAAAAGTCTAAAAATAGGAATGTATTTTCATATTTCATATTTTAAGGGTACTAAAACTAAAATAGCTTACATTCATCCCCACAAAAAAAAAAAAAAACTTTTTTAGATATCGAGAGATTGTTTGGAGTCAGAAATAAGGAATAAAACAAAGGAAGAATATCTTTTTTATAATCGTGGTTTGTGATTATCAAAAGGTTGAAATCATGATTACCAGATATAATGTTATAAAGATCTGTGATAATTGTAAATAAATGTTCCGTTTTATAAAAAAAAAAGTGCATTTCCCTTCCTAAGCTAAAACAGTGAGGAACGACCAATCAAATCCAATTGATAAATTTTCCTAATTTCACCAGAAACATCATCATCAGGATTTGCGAAGTTATGTCATTGAATATTTGGTTTAACTTTCTTCTCAACAAACCTACTTCATAAAATCTGGAAGGTAGAAGCTTTTACAGTTTAGAGAGTTATAACAAATAGCTTAAAAAGTAAGTATGCTCCATGTAATATGTGAAAACACATGCGTAACTATGCGCACTTTTTTCAGAAACATATAAATAACGCTGGGGAGTCGCCAAAAAGATCTAAGAACAAAAAAATAACTGCTTCCAATTCTTCCGTCGCTTTCATTTCCTGTTTTTTTAATTTTTCCCCCAACCATTTTCATTCCTCATTTGCTTTTCTTTATTAATTTTCCATTTTTATATTATTAATAGAACAAAACCAAAAGTAAAATCTCTGCGAGAGTTGGCAGGAAGATGTAAATTAGCTAAGGCTTTTTTAATATTATATAAACCGGAAAAGTACTGTACCGCGTATGGACGGTGCATTTTCGCCAAATAAATTCTCGAAATGTATTGGTCTAAATAGATCTAATAGGCAGGTGTAACATTGTGTGTTTTTAAAGCAAACGATTTTTTAATTTTGCAATGAGTTTGAAATTTATGAAGCAATTTGAAATCATCCAGAAATTCCCTTTACTCAGCACTCTATAACCATTCCAAAAAAAGAAATTCGAAATAAGGTGGGAATTTATCATTGGGGTAATTTTAATTATGAGGATTGTGGAAATTCATCTTTTTCAAGACAATGGGAAATCCGGAATTCATTCGATCCAGGGAAACAGTCGATGGAAATCCGGGAACTTACAATTTTAAGAAATCTGATCTATTCCTAATAATTGCGGCATGCGTATCCCTTTAAGATAATAGCCGTCTCAGATACATAATTGCATATCATTGTAAGATATATACTCATACCTGTTGAGCTTTAACGTATATTTTTGAATGTCTTCATCGACGGTTCATAATTTCCTGATTTGGGAAGAGGAATCGAACCCTCTTGATGTCAACCAACCACAACATTACCAGTCAGCCATCATTGTTAATCTATCACCAATTCTAACTAAAATTGAGTTAAAATATTATTTCAGAAATCCATTCCCGTCAACTTTCCACAACCAAATCTCATCCACCAGAAAGAATGAAACTGTTATGAGTTCGCCAGTTCAAAACATAATTTCAACAAGCCACAAACGTAAAGTTTAACACATCATTCATAACCAGCAGAAATGAAAGCAATATAATTAGCATACTATTTCTAAACCGTTAACAGCTAATGCAAGTAAATTAACGTCTTAAATGTATACAGCTGCATTCACATCTTTACACTAGCCAAACTCGATGAATCAGATTTTAGAAACGATTAAAGGATACAAAAATCCGACTATATATTTACCACTTTGACCTTTTACTTCTGATCTTTTAAAGTCGTATCGCAGTGCATCAATGTAATTAATGGTTTGATGGCATAGCGTTTAATTGTTTGCATTAATGAACAATAAACGTATTTATACTATCTGCGATGCATAATTTTTAGAAACCTTATAAGATGAAGAGTTTTGGTCAACACTTTTATTTTGAATAAAAAATAAAGGAATATCGCCAAACAGCCAAAATAGCGTATATAAGATCAAAAGATGAAGTATCTGTACCTCCGTTGTCCACATATGAAAATTCTTATGCCATAAACAATGAAACAACAAAAATGGAGTAGACAACGTATCAAGCTTGAGTTCACTGATATGAGAATTATAAAACTAGGATTTTTTTCTCTGCCATTTAAGTGCTTACCAGAGAGTTCGAACAAAACGCTTACTTTTCCATCATATACTCCATTTGTCCGTTATCCAGCTTTTCCTAAAAAAGAAAACTGAGAACTAAAGAAAAGACTTTCACCACATAGAATGCAAGTCGTTAATACGCTCTTTTCAAGTAAAGCGAACTCTTTATAACTAATTTATAAAAACACTGAGAAAACGCTAAAATAACCAATAAACTACTAAAATAATTGGCGGTCTTTTGAAAATTCATTAAACTAATTATCAATTTTACTTCCTGAGGAGGACTTCCTACAGGAGATTCCACATCGTCGCCACCGTCATCATGAGGACTTGCTGCTGGCGAATGGACGTCATCAACTTCATCCTGCTGTTCCACAACAAATCCGTTACTCTCTTTTATACTGCAAATAATACACTATCAAAAATCCAAAAATGCATATATACTCCGGAAGGAATGTTTACAAAATTTAGTGAAGACTGAAAGTGCACAAACCCACCTCTCTCCAGCAGTCTCTTCCCCCATTTTCCCAGCACCTCCACGATTCCAACCACTTTCGGGAATACGCCCACTTTGTAAAATCGCTTGCAATCGTTCCACTTCAACAAGACTTGATGCTGAGGCAATAGCTTCCTCAAAAGTTAAGTTTCATTTTTAAAATTTTCAGCTTTCATTCTTTTTTTCCAATTACCTTGATGCAACATTTGCATAACCTTTATGACTGAATATTCCACCCTCCATCATGTATATCATTTTTAAAATAGATAAAATTTTGAATTTAATATTCTAAATTAGAAAGTGTCCTTTCTACTCCACATAAATCTCAGCACATTCGCAACAATGAATTGTTAATTAATCATATTTCGCATCTTCTACAAACAAGTTAGAATTTAAAAGATGTAAAGTGGCAAAGGTGTAAAGAATTACAAAACTTGCTGGAAAGCTTAAAATTTTACTTCAATTTTTTTAGCATCCTCTGCAGACAAATTTCTTGGCTGACCCTCTTCTTCGTCATCAGGCACAACCTTCGATTTCTTCACAACTTCATCTCTCAATTTCTGACCTTTTTTGCCTTTGAACAAATTATTTGCTTGCTTTCTTTCCTAAAAATATCTTCCTATCTATTCTCTGCCGATATCTATACGTCAGCACCTAATCACCCAGCCAGCAGATTATTACCAAATAGATTTTCAAACACTGCCCCAGACATCCTTTGAGAAACGACAAATAGAACTTACCGCAAGACGAACTCGTTTAAAATCTAGAACTCGTACTGACGGTACTTTATATATTACATAAAGACGGTACTGCGGTTTGTGAGTTAAAGGATTGCCAATCAGTCTGGAAATAACTGAATAAATTATCTAATCGAATGGTAGGAGAATCTTATTTCAAAAACGAAAAATTGTTCGGAGATTTACTTAAATTTATACTCAAGAAATGATAGATATGAAAATGAAAAACTTACGTTAGGTATTCCAGTTTTTGGCAAGTCGCTAGGGGATCAATATCTCCCAGCTCACATAAATTATTATTTGTTAACGCCAGAGTCTTCAGTGATGGCAATACTTCACCAATGTTTGGCATTATTTCTCTGCAAAATAGCAAACAACCTTCTTGCCACTAGCTCAGAAAATCAAAAACTTGTTACTTGAAATAGAATTATTAATCAAGATAAGTTCTAAAACGGCTTACTGCACGCGATTATTGTGCATCAGTAGGGTGCTAAGTCGTCTCAACAAAGGGACGTTTTCCAGCTTTCTGATATCATTATCAGTTAAATCAATCGTATCAAACTGATCCTGAAAAAGAGAAAGATAGGAACCGAAGACATCGAAGACAACTAAGCATCAAAAGCTCACACTTTCGAAAGGTTTATAGCCTCTACATCAAGAAATTTAAACAAAGATTTCAACCTAGCCTTAAATTTTAGAAGCTAAAATATACCCTATAATAATTTTGATCATTTTCCCTCAAGTATTTTTTTATCTTCAACTGGTAGAAAAAATTTCGGTAGAGATTTGAATTAGAGTAAACATGCAGAAGAATCAATTTTGATGAAAAGTAGATTTGAAAAAATTTTGTAAGAAATGAATTTAGAATCAAAAAATTTTTAAAATAACAAGTCTGGTAATGGAAGATTTCATAACAATCATTTTTTAATTTTAAAATTTTAAGAGACTACTTGTCCTGAAGGAAAAAAAAAACACAAGAAAGTAAACATGACATATGCAAGCGGATAAACAAACATACGACATCCAAATATTTTCAGAACCCTGTGAAAAAAAAATGTATGAATTAACCTTCGTAACACCGAGATTTTCTAGTACAGGAATTTTGCATGCTCGTAAGCTCAACTCTCGATCTCGGACGGTATTGAGATATTGAAGTGAATCGTTGATCAACTCAACCGTCAGGCGAACCATTTTGTCGATAAAGCTTAAAAAAATCTTTGAGAAAACAATTTGTGGAATGAATTAGAAATATACAAATAATAACACGTGAAAGGCTATACCACATTTTAAACTAAAGACTAACCAAAAACTTCAACTTGAGAAACCAACAACTAGAACACCACATATGAGTATCGAAATCTCAACTAAGGAATTATTAAAGAGTTGCAGTATTGACAGAAAATACTCTCAGATTTTGCCAAAGATTTACCACTGCTCCACCAAAAATCATTACTTTTCGACCTTCGAGAGTGCTTCTAGAACCAACTTTCGGAACTTTATTTCCCGGTTTTTAGAGCCAACTTCCTTACTTCCTTCCGGAACTATTTACCTCCATTACCGATTCATCATTTCATTCACAGTGTAACATTAGGTAATCCGCTTGTTTTATTGCCAGCATACCACTTCACAGTAGATGATGTATTTACCAGGTATCAGTTAAAACTGGCAAACATATTGCAATTCCCTTGCAAAAATTTTCCGTCTTTTGATCCCCATCAACATCACTCTTCGTTCCCAACAAATTACAGACTGATACCACTCTTCTTTGTTAAGGATAAATGAAAACTGATAAGCGAAGAAAAGGTCACCATTAAAAATTACAAAACGTACAAGAATGAATCAAAGATAGTTAATGAAGCATTCGAACTTCTTTTTAAACGATTTTCAGATATAAAACTTTTATTCGCAAATAGAGGATGAACCGCTTAACCATTTGCATCACACCTTCTGAGCACTTCCTCTTTGACTTAACATTTGATAATGCCCTGCAGGCACTCAGAAGTACTCCAACTTCCCATCCTCCATTTTCTTATCAAAATCTACCATTTTAAAGTATAAATGCAAGTTCATAAATAAAAACTTAAGCTATCGCATTTCTCTACCAATCCAAAAAATACAAGTTAACGCTTATGAGTTTCCTAACAAATTATAACCGAATTACACAAACTGACTAAGCAATCAAATATGCTTCTCAAATGTTGAATATATGATATTAAAGACATGCATAATTACTCTCATAGATAACGCTAATGAAACAATCAATGACAAAAATGGTTCAATCACAAAAGAATAACAACAATAAATACAAAATACCCTCTGCGGAAAAGCCCATACCAAACCAAGAATACCATCACCTGCTGTGTATATCATAAAAATATTACCTTTGCTATAAGATAAAAGGAAATATGAAAAGGAGATAAATCAGCTACTCAATAACAAGATCAAAAAATATATTTACTTACTTGACTGCAAAAAAGAGAAAAAAAAAACAAGTCGTTAGGGAGGAAGACAATTTCCATGTTGTAATAATATCATCATGCCCATTTTGTGGACTCCTCTTGTTTCATTAAATAAATTCTTGAGATATTTGGATAGACACCAAATTTCGATGAATTTAATAATCACCAATTCTTAATTTTACAGAAGGAAAAATTAACAAGGCTCTGTGGGATCACATATTCTATATTTTTTTCAATATCAAGATGACTTGTTGCAATATCGCAAATGTCTGCTAAATAAATTCTTAGTCTATTCCGTTAGCCAATCGAATTTTGCTTTCTGATTGCTATAAATAGAGTATTTTTAATCATTCTTGAAGTAAATAAGCATCCATTCCGTGCACTATGGTTATAATATTGTCAACCTTTTGTAACAAGAACAGCCATTATAATGGTGAACAAAACGATCACACTAAAAGGAAGCCACTGCTTGATGAAACCGATAAACCTGAAAAAGTTTGCATGGAAGGCTTTCGAAGGTTCCAAAATGATGCAACAATAGTGTCAACTGTTCCTTCCACTAGAAATTTTAATTTTCTAACTTCATATTTTAATGCGATTTGAAGGCGTACTCCCTTACCTGCAAACTCTTTATTGGCAGCAATGGGAAAAGAAACAGCATTAAAAAGCATAATTTCAAACATTACGAAATTTTCCTTTTCCCCGTCTTAGAAAAAGATAAAATTCCAACAAACACAACAGCTATCACTAAAAAAGTAAAATCTCATTCATTCAGGAAATTTCGTTTGCATTCATTTTTCTAATTAAAACATTATATTCTAATTGAAACATGGACATAAGCCAGACTGCTTAAATCACTTTTTGTATTAATGAATTGAATAAAACTGCATGACAATTGAAGAGTGATGATAACTATTTCCGCACACAATCACTGACATCGTCTACAGCAGGAAATTGTATTGAATCATTAAGTGTAGGAAAACTTTTTCCTGATGAAAAACTTACCCAACATATCGACCTTTAAGCATTAGCATAGTAGCCAACCGGAAACAATTATAATCTCGTCTGTGACCATACCTCATTTTATTCAAAGCCATCGCAACGTGGCAATAACAGTTATCACAGAACAAGGTATGCTGCAAAAGATCATAAATAGATGCGGAAAAAAATATTTGATAAGAACAAATTCAGTGCTTTGATAAAGACTTCACAATTATTCTAGTTTCTATTCTAACCAGCATGAAGCAGAGGATAAAGTTGTTTAGTTTCATACTAAGATAATTAAAACTCGTGGTAAATAGAACCAGGATCCAACTTTTCAAGAACAATTTACACTAAATATTTGGAAAAATTATGTAGGAAGGAAAATATACCATGTGTCCTTTATATTCCTCTGACGCATCCAATACAGCACGATCCCAGGCTTCCACTCCACCTTCAATTGTGTTTGGATCCACTTGTCTATACCATGTAGGCCAACCAAATGCCATATTATCTTCCTGAACGGTATTAGAAATAAAAATTTACGGAAATTGTTTCGGACTGTGTAAATATCTTACAGATACCAAATATGGAAATTATTAGTTCCTCGATCTTGGTTAAGATTCTATATTCTTAGGTGTACAAAGTACCTGTAAAAAAAGAAAAAATCAAAAACTGCAAGGAATAAAATTTAAAATTAAGGAACAGTCGAAGCCATCGACAGATTCATCTGATGTTCACACTAGAGCAAAAAAATAGCCGCCGACGTTATGCTAAGGCAGTAAAAAACAAAGAAAAAGAAAGGATTAAAATGATCTAGTCGGGAAATCCACTCAAAAAAAAAAAAAAA
>PQVD01002020.1:0-14470 GCA_003012265.1 Setaria equina
GAGTATTTTTAATAAAATTTACACGATTTTTTCAATACACTATTATTTTCCAAATGAATGAAATGTGTTTTTTTTTTGTGAATTTAAAGTGAGAAGAAAATCAAATTTCTTCAACCAATAATTTTAGTACCTCTTCACTGTCCGGCAAAATAGCACGAAGATTATTTAATCGTTCAAGACCGAAAAATTCTCCTTGTCCATTCCGAACATTATCAATAATTTGAGATGTACCTGAAAATCAAACAGTTTAGAAGATTGAAGTTTGCCAGAATAATTTATCGAAACATAAGAACTTTATGAAAATATCTTGAAGTAAGAAAAACACTTAATTTAGAAAAGCAAAATATGAATTACTTTACCTTCTTTAAATTGCTTCAGGAAAATGCTCACGTTGAAGCTTCGCTTGTGCGATAGTAAAGTAATCACTGTGTTCTTTCTAGTTGTGCGTCGTTCAGTATTTGACGCATCAGTACATGTTCTAGTAGAAGCACAGCTAAACATCGATTCCAATTCATCGAAATTAAGATGCAGTTCTGGAAAACTGAGTACAATTGGAGGTTGAAATAAAAAAGGACTACGCAATCCTAGATTTTTCTTTGGCATAACTGTGACGATTAAGTAACTGGTCTTCCGTTCAGGAAGAAATTTTAATCATATCAGGAAAACTGGGGAATCTGAAAGATAAGAAATCCTGAAGAAGAAGCACTTGAAAGATACACGCCTCCAATTCTCATCGTTAAATCATTTCTTTAGATATATGAAGTATCTCTGTTTGGTTAAAAATTTCTTTTCCATTTGACTCCAGCATAGCAAAATGATGAATTTCTGATTTTTTTAAAAAATATTTTACTTAAATAAAAGATCAAAATCTTACCGCTTTCAGACAGTCGTGCTGAAGACATCCAGACGTTTCGGATTTTTTGCACCCCATCGCCAATTACCTAAATATTCAAAAAACTTGCATATAATTTCTCTGGAAGTTAAGCAATACTTTAAAAATTTCAACTTCATCTTCTCATGTAAAATAGAGTCTAAGGTTTTTCCACATTATATCGAACGAGAGTAAGGTATGAAATCTGAAGATAATTCGTTGGAATTCAGAAGCAAAATAAAAATGAAGTAGTTCGTAATTTTGTAAAATTCAGAAAGCGAGGAAACTCATAACATAATAGATGAGAAAGCTGAGAAACTCAGAAAAAAACAGATTCCTGAATTCACCTTTTCAACTGGTATTTTGGTCCACTGGATCTGTTTCATTTGTGATCCAGCTTTAGGCATGGCCTTCGGCTTCAGTGCTTTCGGTATAGGTATATCCACTTTTTTTTTCATTAACTCCTTGGACTCCTTCGGATTCAACTGGAGTGGTGGAGCAGGTGGTGGTCCGACGGTTTCTGACGATGGTGGTGGGGGTGGAGGAGGTGGTGGTGGAGGAGTTGGCGTGGGTGATCGAACTACGGTTGGTAATACACCGAGTACAGATGATGCTGAAAAAAGTGGCATTTGATAAATATGTCAACAAAATGTTAGGCATAATATAAGCTTTTTTTTGCTCTATTGTAGCTAACCGTTTAATTTCCAAATTTCAATTATTACGGTAACTGAAATTTGAAAGGGCAAATAAATGAAACACGCTGAGCAGTGCGAAGGATCAGTGCCTTCAACATTAGTTTCAAATACAAGAACTATGAAGTGCTATTTCTGCTTAGTGAATACAAAGGCAAGTTTCTGGAAAGAGGCAATGGGTCAGGAAAGATAAAAAGGAAGACAGATGCTTCTAAAACTGATAACTTTTTCCTTTTCAGATATGTTAAGGGAAAGAGTAACAAATCATTCTGATACGAAATTTACAATCTAAATTTGTCTTTCCTGAAAAAACTGAAATAGCAGGTGGATTGAATGAAGTCCTTTAACGATTGACTTTGCCAGTATCAGTCGATTTCTCCAGCGATTTGTAGCTCGTATACTTGAGATGATAGTTCAACTTTGGCATCATACTAAGCTGATTATTCAGAGAGACAGATTCTGTGTTGGGAAACGGCCGTTCAAGTAATATCCAAAGAACTTTAAAATAAGTTGCCAAATCATCGGGAGATAATAAAATAAGAGTTTTGGAAGGACTTCAATTGTTTAAAAGTACAGGCAATATGAGGCAAAGAAGTTTGTGAGAAATTCGAAGATGCAAAAGTGTTGCAAACCTTTAATGAGTTCATTCTCCTCCACAGCCTCGCCTCTCATTTTCTGCTTGCCAAGTCCCATTGCCATTCCCATTACCATTTCAGCATCATTCTTCAGAAAAAGTACTTCTTTTATGTTTCAATATACAATAAATCAACCTGGCTCAACTCATCTTCGCTTCCTTTTTTGATATTAATAATGGTTTTTGCCTTAAATATTTATTTAAGGCTCGATCTAGTGTATAAAATTATTACAGCTCTACTATGAGTGAATATGACCTCATGAGGGTCGAGACCTATCCAGCATTAGATCAAGCCCAAGGATGAGTGCCTAGCGAAGATCCACCAAGTCCAAGAATTAGGTGTTGCAGCCATTTCCACCTTTTTCTATTTTTCGAGATACATATGAATTTTAGTTTCAAATTTTTTCAAATTTCTAGTTTCAGTTGTTAAAGTTTTGAATTTTTATTTTTAAAAAAATTTTAAATCACAAGAGTCGGTCTAATTTAAAAAAATACAATAAGATTTTAAAATAAGCAATTTAGGCTTCAACTGTTCGTCTGAAATTATCAGTGCATTAGGTCAACATTCATGGATCACAACCGTAAAAAAATTCATGACAAATTGAGGATTAGAAATTTTTCTTAAATGAACTGTTGCAAATCGATAAGCAACTCACTGGATTACATTTAAGCAATAATGTCTCGATCATTTGTTTCAAATTGTTAAGATTCAATGAATCTGTTTTGTTTGTTAACAAATTTACTAATTGTACAAGAGTATTGTCCTTGTAACAAGAGTCATCCAAATCCTGAAAATTTTTGGACTTTAAAAAGTCGATAGGGAACAAAGATATATGACTGAGAGAAATGCATCTGTAACACATTTTAACACTATTATTCAATTAAACATTAAACTTTTTACTAGCAAAGGAATGCATTCTTATCGTAAGAATGAACAAAATGCACAAATAGATAATTTCGCTCTCTGTTAACTTCATTAATATTGTTATAATTAATTTATAAAATAAATTTCAAGTTTAAATTAGATGGGAAAATAATTAAAAAAGAAAAATTAATTTATGTCAGCAAATTTTAGTAAATAATATATTTCAACAATTTATCATCCGTATTCACATATTCCTTTCTAAATGATCAAAGGCAAATATTTGCATATACTGATGGGAAACTATTAATTATTGCAAGTTTTGAAAACTGTTTTACTTTTACGAACTATCAACAACAAGTATTGAAATCTGAAAGATAAAAGTAAATTTTACGAAGAACAATAGCATATATAGGTCGAACCTTAGCATCGAGTAGTTTAGCATTGACAACATTATTCAACGATACATTGCCCTGAAGTACAATTTCTTTACATTTCAAACTAACGAATTTTTAATTAACTCTTGAATTAAAGCCCGAACAACTTTGCATTTTCTGCCTCCAACAAATTCTTATTTTTTAATTTGGGAAAAAAATGCTCAGGCAATCAATCGGTTTCAAATTACTTTCGATTTGTTCATCAGAGTGAAAATTTCTTTTGGATTAATTTACAAAACGATGCAAATCTTTGACTGTGACACAAAGAAATTTTGGTACATTGTTACTCCATGTTGGCGACGACTGAACCGTTTCCACAGAAGCCATTCGATATCCCCCGCCGTTGTCGTCGTCTTCTGCTTCTTCTTCCTCTTCGTCTTCACTTTCTTCAGTGAATGAATTCGAATCTTCAGCTTCTGTGAAGGATGATGACCGACCTGGAAATACATTTCAGGTCATTGACGGACAGAAAATAGGAAATGTTTTCCTTTTCTCTTGTTAGGAAAAACTAATCTGATTCTCCAAACAAGGAGAAAAGTGACCTCTGAGGCATGTGTTACCGTTTTGAAGGTGTTCCGAGTGCCATTGCCCAATTTGTTCGCTTATTTCGTGATTAAATTCACCGTATGTTCCGCTGTTCAACAATGCTCTAAAAATTGTTATCACTTCGAAATTTCTTTTTTCAAAAAACTTATTGAAATTGGCGTAAAATGGCTATAACATTATTAACCTTTAACCTTTCATGTCTTCGCTATGATCTTATGATTTTCAATCGCTTTAGCGACAAATGTATCAGACGAAAAGACTTTACCTAACAGTAATAGTGACTTAAGCGAAGGACTTGACATGATGGTATTAGCCTAGTTTTGAGCCTCTAAAGTAGTAGCTTTATGATCCAAATGGTTTTTGGCTTATTTCTAGAGTGTGTCAGAAACAAGGTAGAAAAGTAAACTAAGTTTCATGAAGATATATTGCTTGGGTTAAGGTCAAAAGGGAAAAGGAGTAGAAAGAAAAATGAATGAAACGGTCGTTCTGGGACAAAGTACTTTTTGGCTTGACGTGATTCATCCTAACTTCATGATCTAATTCTCCGTTCAAAAACTTCTGATTTCAATTGCAAAGGCATTGAATTTGATCGCTGTTTTTTAAGCTTTAACAGTACGATTTCCATGCTAGTTAAGAGTATTCCAAACAATCGTTTCAAGTCTAATCCAGTGCTTTAAAATTTGGATCAAAAAGTGCTTTCATTAAACTCATGCCATGACATATTAATAAAATTAAAAAAGTTCTATTATATGGTAATAAGCGCACAAAAGCTACGATCACAGTCGAATTTCATCATCTTCTTTACTTCACTCTGGGTTCGCACAATTTCCCAACCAGAAATTTGAATTATTAGATGAAAAAAAAAAAAAATTCAAATGAATGGAATATGAAATGGTATCAAATTAATTTCCTAATTCAGATTATTCAAAGATGAATACTAGATTTACTATATGCTGACAGTCGCCTGATGAGACGTAGTACATTGTTCATCGAATTAATTCCCCAAGAAGACTAATTCACTTTCTGACTTTCCATTTTTTGCACTCCTTCATAATACTACCAGTCAAAACTTGCCTACCATAACTCCTCATATTAACGAATTAATCCTTCCTCAAAATTCATAGAAGAAGGTTGAAGGAATTAATAAGGCTATTGCCATGTGGAATATTCATGTCTCAGTTACATTAGAGAAAAGTTGATGGCGTGGGACATATTCTTTATCTAATCACGTGAATCTCAATAGAATTCCATATGATGGAAAAAGAAGTTGGATAGATGTAAATGATTTGATGATTGTCTAAGCATTCCTTTTTTTCCATCTTCTTAAATTACCATTACAACTAGCATTAATCCAGAAAACACCATTGTTATTTTTGGAACTGGAAATTCAGGATTTCCTTCGGAAAAGGAAAAAAATGTGCAACTTTACAAAAGATTTAAATTGAAATGATGATTAGATCACTGTGTCTGTAACTGTATCCAAATCAATGAGGAAGTGGATGATAATTAGAAAATTTCAGAATGAATGAGATCAAAAGAAAAATAACATGGCTACTGACATTTTATTTCATCTCCTAGATGAGTAAGTAGAAATCTAGAAACAGCTAGGCATTTGGTCTAGGCTAAAGACTAAAGCATGCACTAGCCGTATTAGCTTTACTTATTACGCCTAACATAAGACAATACTTTACATCACATAACTAAAAATATCATTACTAGTGAGGACATATTTGGCAGTGAAACAAGAAGGATGAAGAATTCTGCTTGATTTCCGGCATATTAGTCAGATTAGTAATTAACCGATGGGGAAGAACTAAATAAACGAAGAAAGAAATTGACAAATAATTCACTAGTCAATGCCTCAATTATATTGTTATTATCACCATGAACAGATAGATGATGAAAGCCTTCTTTCGTTGGCTTATTCTGTTCAATGTAATAGCTAAGAAAGTTGAAGCCAAATTAAAAATTTAACAGACTTTTTTTTGGCAAATTTACACTGTATATTTCAATAAACCACAATATCGCAAAAAATAATGAAAGAGACGTGGACTGCTATTACAGGATAGTAAGTAATATCAATGCAAATCGCAATATTAATGAATCTATTACAACTTTAATAAAATAAAGATCGTGTTTTAACCATTGCCTTATACACGAATTAAAATACTGCAACAGATGAGTGATCGTTGGAAAAAATCAACAATAGAACCAAAATATAAAATTAAATAATATGGGAAAAACGGAACACTAAATGTATAAAGTAATGGAATTTCGATGAAATGATGAAAACAAATGTAATAAATTTGAGAAGAAACTGTCGCAAAAAAAAATACCAGACATACAAATGACAACAAACAATTAAAAAACAAAAATATCTTTCCAAAAATGCCAGTTTTTTAATGTAGTAAATGATAGAAATCAACATATTTGTTACTGCTACTGGAAATTAAATGATAATGGCTTCTCCGATAATGACAGTTTCATCTCTGAAAAATTCCCTTGTATTTTTTGACACAACAGTAAGGATGTTAACTTCCAATGACCCAACGAATTTTGAAATGGCCCAGTAACCAGAGGTTAAGCAAGCCATAAAAGATGTAGCTTATATGATTATACATGTTAGGAAGCCATCCTTGGCCAAAAAAGAGAAATATTATATCAAAACGTTAGGTAATGGCAACAATTTCAATGAAATCATTAGGCTATAAAGCTATGTATTAAATGAAAGTATAACACCAGTATACATTTCATCAATTTTTCGGCAATTTGACAAGAGAAAAAAATAATAAAATTATAGAATTCACTGCTTTGTAGTCTATTATTGAAACTTTTGAGGCTCAATGCTGTCATTGAAGTATTGGAGTAAAATGAAAAGAGTGAGAGTTCGAATGGCTAATGACTTTTTCAAATAGGAAATAAATTTTTTCAAGTATTATTTGCATGAAGAGGAGAAACAAAACTTTGAAATGCTCTAATGCTTGTGAAGGTGTTTTTAAACGTTAAAGATGAATAAATGCATTGCACTAATAATTTTTTAATAACTGAAATTTCTTTTTCAATGAGAATATCACGAGAAATTCACAATCTTTACCAATTCGCAGTTAATTGGTTGCAGGGTAGTTAATTCAACAGCTGAAATTAAGTGACCCCAGGATCAATAAGGGAAGAGCAAGCATTGGCCTTGATCTTACTACCTTATTTGATTTTCATTTAAATTTTATAATACATTCAAATCTGAACTCTCTCGACCTGACAGACATCACTTTAAATACCTCGACTACTCTATCTCATTCACCTGTTTTCTATTTAATTTATTTATTGGTTGTTTCGCAAGAAAAAGGATGACCAGAATTTATTGCAGATTTAAATTTAATGTCCAACACTCTTCCTCCACTCCTTCCCCCCTCCTGCTGTTCACCGAATTGCGTCATAAATCCTTCACGCTTGCTTTCATATTTCAATATATTGCACAAACAAATTGAAATTTCACTATCTCTTTTTTTCCTCGGCCTTGATTAAATTTTCGAACTGAAATTCGCTATTATTATATACATTGCGATTTCATGCTTGCCTTTTTTGCAATAAATTCATCTATATAAGCCCATTACCAACAGTATACTTGACAAGAAAATTTTTAAATGGCTCAATTTAGGAACTGAATTGAATAACTAGTTATTTTCACTCGACATTTGGATACGGAGCTGGTTCAATGTTGGGCATAATTTTTACAATTAATTCTACGTTATGTTGGATGGCTCGTTAATTTTATTTCAAATTACAAAACTTTTGTAAAACTCGATTAAAGTGAAACATTCATTTCAGAAATGTTAATATGCCTAGCAATCTATATATCACGATCACTTGATGGTGGAAAACGGCAGTAAACTAATAATGAATTAACTACAAAAACATTCTGATGGCTAATATCATCCGCTTTGTCAAAAATTTGAATGATACATGTAGAATACCTCTTCCGTCAAGGAAATTTGTAACGAAAAACAGATTGTAAATTATAGTTGTAAGGTCATCTAACGGAGTAGGATAGATTTATCGGTGTCAGCCAACTTCCGGAAAAAAAGAAGAAATTCCCCAACCGTTAATTATTTGCCTCCAATAGTTATTTCATTATTTCATCCAACCTAAGATATGAAGAAATAAGAATTGTTAAATATTCTTTCAAATTAACCAACTAATTGCCATTCAGTAACCTTTCCATAGACCATAATAATATCCAATAAAGAGAGAATTTTAAAACGAACAAGAAAATCTAATTGATAATTTATGCGATTGGCCAAATTTTTAACACTATAATTGCTGAATTTAGTGAAAGGAAATGTGAAAGTATCAGTTTAATAGCATAATGACAAATGACTCATATAACAATTCTGATCGTTATATGAGTCATTTATTCGTACTCTTTTATCACTTGTCTTTTATCTTTCTCAAACTATCTTTGAAGTTATCTGTGCTTAGAAAGAGAAAGTTCTTTGCCACTCCTTCTTATCACACAGAAGAAAGTGAAAAAATTATCGAGAATGATGATGCAAAAGTCAAAAGATTGTAAATAATGAAAAGCAACACAATTCATCGACAAATTTCTCCCATCTAATACGAGCTTGGCATTACAATAAAATTTACGTCTGGTGCGGTCTGTCAAAGTGGTGCAAACCACATCAGCTTAACACCAATCGTGAAGTTCTGCTAGCTGTAGAATGCAAAGTCGTAAACGGCAGGGGCACGATTTGTGTTTGGGTGATGACAAGAATTGTTCGATTGATTGCTTGTTATCTATCATCTGTTCATCTTCGAACTACTATATGTAGAGAATAAATAAACAAATGAAGTAAGAATCACAAAAATTTGGGTTCATTCATTGTTGGCTTTTCAGATATCTTTTCCCTTTTTTTGAAATCTAAATTAAAGAAAAAAGATTTTTTATTGCCAGTTGAAATTGATCAAATGCTTTGTGAATAATAAAAAACAAACCTTTGTGTCGATGCGAGGCGAATAGAACCTGCCTGCCAAGTAGGTTCATTAGAAAGCCTGCTATAATTGTTCTGATTCATCTCACTACTCAAAATTTAAACAAACGAAAATGGGCAATTAAGCAAAATAAGATTATAGAAAGTAATTTTTAATTAGTTTGACATTTGCCGCTCAAACAAGCAAGTCTAAACAAGTTCAATTTCACATTCACAATAAAGACAAAGATTTCTTGAAAAATGACACAAATCTACACATTGCGTGTAGATGTACGCATTCTTAAACACACACACGTGCGCAAACACGTGTAGATAGACGTACCATTTCGTGGAAGAAAATAAAAAATCAAATGAAAATGTTGGAGCTAAATATGTTTTGCTTACAGGTAAAAGGCAAGGGATACGTAAGCATAGCATCCAAAATAATTTTTATGGAGAAACTTCTTCACTGAAGTAAAGTTGGCTGCGTGGAGAGGGAAGATAAACAATACTTCAAATATGAAAATGTCAAAACTGGAAATGTTTATTCATACCATGGCACTAATTTGGGTGCTTTTAAGGCGAATGAAAAATCGACTAGATTTGAAAATATTTTAAGAAAAATTAGCATCACAGTTTAAGATTATTTCTTCAATTGATATGATAGACAAATCAAAGAAAAGTTAGGAATAAGAAATTGAATTGAATATCGATGTTTTAGAAAAGATGACAGGAAGTGGTACAGACGTATTTCATATAGAGAGATAAATGATAAGGCGATGACCAGGCTTTAAGTGATAGTGGCCATTGTGTAGCATTTGCTATTACACAAGGAAATTCAAATTAGCTTTACTGCTAATCGCTCTATATGAGTTATGAGCTAAAAAAAGTTCAAGTAATTTATTCGTAGAATTTGGAAATACTAAATGAGAACCAAACACGCAACAGATTGAAGCTTTAACGAAAAAAATCATCGCTTAGCAATCAGTCATTTTCATCTGATTTCTTTCAGATTTTGATGATTATGACAAGTTTAAATTAGAATCAAAAAATTTTGGTGACAATGATTAGTTGTCTATTGTAATGAGTTTTCAAATGGGTGACATCTGCAGGAAGCGCGCTTCCTCTGTTACTTCCACTGGTGAAATGCTTTATACGTGGGTAAACGTAACGTAAAGTCAGATTTAAAATGAAGTCCTACCACTAAAAATTTTTATTTTGTCGAAACTCAATGAAATAAGAGAGGAAATTTTATTGACAAGTGCTGGTAGAGGCAAAAAAAAGGAAAAAGTAATCAAAATATCATACCTTATTTGGTTGACGCGTTCACTGACATTCAGTTCTGAAATTGTTCAAATTAAAACAAACGTTAATTAATCATATTGGTAGAATAATACTAAGATTACGTTTGAAGCATACGTATAATAAGTAGCAAAACTTTGCGTATTATTAGCTTGAAAAATAAATGAAGTGCACTTTATGTAAGCAGCATAAATTTTGTGTATCGAAAAGTGAATGAAAAAACTATTAGAAAGATTTATGATTACGAATATATTTTTAAAAGAAATTTCTTCAAATGATCAGGCTTCAACGAAAAAAATAACATAGCCATTTATTTTTCAAATAATTTTATTCATCGTTTATTCTTCTACTGCTTATACATTTAAACCTTGTAAATGATTGGACTCGTTTACAAATTTTTAGATTTCCCTTTTTTTGAAATGGCAGCTTAAAATACAACAAAAAATATCGCCTCAAATTCTTTTGTCATTCAGTCATCGACAAACTTTAGAAGCAAAAAAAGAAAGTTTATTTATTTTCTGACGTCTTTTTCTTATGTGACGCCAAAATGCCGCCGATAAGTTACGCTGTGGTAATGTTGAATGACAATAAAACAGAAAGGCTGAAAACCGGTCATGTATTCGATTAAATGCTATTATTATAAGATACGTAATAGTGATCTAAGAAATGTTTACAGCGTCTCTAACAATTCAGGAATACGTGGGGTACTAATTAAAACATTTTTATGACGATAAATTGAAACTGTCATATACAAATTAATACCTATCCATTAGTGCGTCTTTGATAAAAACAACTATTTCGTCGTCATGAAATTACGGACTATAAGAAAAATAGGAAATACAGATTGATGACACTATTTTAGTTATTCAAATAACGTCACCGGAAATATTTGAAGATTATCAAGTGATTACCTATGATATGATAGATACAATGATTAAAATATGTGAGATGTCAACTGCAAAAGCTTTGTTATTATTACATAACTTTTAAATATGACAAAATAGCAAGACATATCGAACGCAAGCTAAAAAATTAGACTGAGACAGAAATGTAAGTTTATAACGCTTTGGCAAAATATCACTGGAATAATAAGGTTTTAAGCTAAGTAGAGCCTCTGAAGAATTGAAAGTTGTGATTAAGTAATCAGTTTGAGATGCACTGATTTAATTTCGACAAAAGTGAAAGAAAAGAACTGGAACAAAAGAGAATGTAATATCCCGAAAGTAAAAGAAATTAAAAGAAGGTTGGTTTCTTAAGCTTTTAGAGAATTTCCAAAAAAAACCTCTCTGATATGCTTCGTCTTATTTTAATAAACAATCACCGCTAATAGCACTTGTTTATATAATAAGGATTACCAAAATTCCCATAGTTGGAAATAAAAGTAAATTTAAGGATTTGTTAAATATAAGACATTATCAAAGATTCTTCTCTCTAAATTTCTTGTGCAGTCACTGCATTAAGATTTTTCAATTCCCTAGAATTTTACAAACCTTAAAGGTAAAACAATACATGTCCTAATTACTTCATGACTCCAAAAATATGGAGTATAAAATTTTGATATTATAAAATCAGAAAAACGTCAAGTCATCAAAGTAAGCTTTCATTTGTTTTGTTGCTTTATTGTCTTAAACAAGCCTTAAATACATTTAGCCAGATGGTCTAATTAGCAGAAGATCAGCTGTGAACCCAAAACGTAATCAGCTCTAGAGCAAAATTCATAGCAGTTCACGTACTAATTGCATTGCATTACCAAAATTTCCCAAGGATTCGCTTTCCATCAAAACATTCTTTATCATCATTTCCTTGCCGACTTAAACTCTATCTGCAAATTCAATTACTCTTTGGGTAACTAATGGGGAAAACATTAGTCTTCTGAAATCAGAATTCTTAGCGTATCAAATGGAATCTAACAATAAAATGATTCAGATGAGTGGAATTTAAAGAATGAGAGAGGAGAGGGTTTCATCAAGCTCATAGCATGAATGCTATTAAGCACTGCATTAAAAATGGCAATCTAGATCCATGATGCAAAGATGTCGCCCGAACTGAGTCATTTCCGCCTTAGTTTAATTAGGGATTATTACCGATTAAAGAAGTTCTATGTCAGTACGAAGTATAGAGGAAAAGAAAATCACCTGAAGATTCTTCTTAGTTAAGAATCTCGAGGCTTTATTTAGGATCTACTGTCAACTTCTCAGGCCTATAAAGATTTTTCATTAGTCAGATATATGTATTACGGAGCAGAGACGGTTCAGAACAGTCAAAACTATCAGAGTCAAATTTTTGAATTAAAAATTATTCTATATTTTTAAAAATAGAACTTTATGATAAGGCAAATAATATCAACTCAGATCGAAGAAGGAATTCATCTTTTTAACATTGTTAAAAATAGTGATGCTGACGAATTCAAGTTATAAAGTTTGTTTGGAAGTTACGGAAAGCAGACTATAGTGACGGACAAACAAATAGATAGAGCAGTTGATGGTATATAAACAGATAAATATATGATAGGACAGACAATGATATAAAAATGAAATTTTTTTACATTAAAAATGTCACACTATATAGTTTTCAAATTCTATTTAAAAAATTAAAAGTTCGAACAAAAAAATGAATCTTTGAGATGTTTTATTTTTAAACTGTACTTATTGGAGTAAAATATATTGGATGATTACTTTTTAACCTAGCTGATAAAAAAATTTTTAATTCATTAATTATAAACCTCCCATTATGGGACGCAGAAATAAAAAGCACAGCAGAATTAGGGACTTCATCCTATCCTTTGAAATTTTCTTTCCTTCCTTACACTGAAATCTTTACTGAACATTTTTTCTGTACATAGATGGTGGTATTTCTGATCTATAAAACTGTTTAATAGATTTCGGACTTGGTATAATAAAGATTCAGACTGTATTGTTTACTAAGCAATTAACAGAAATTGTTACGCAATTAACGTAATCAAAATAGCAAATAGCAATTTAGTTTCTATGGGCAAATATCTAAATTTATTAAGCAATCAAAAGAAAATTTCTAAATGAGTTATGATATTGAGAAGTAAACTTAAATGACCAGTAAATCAGTTCTTCTCAATTATGGCTCTTCCAAAAATGTCGTCCTTTGTTTCCCAAGCTTTTAATTTTAAAAGCCTTTTTTGCACTGTTATTTTCTAAGCATTTTGAATGAAAGAAGGAAAAAGTTTTAAACAAGGCAGTTAGATTGAAATAATAATTCATTGATGAATGAATGAATATGTGATTTCTATTCAATGACAACAATCGAAGAAGACCATCGCATAAAAGGAAGAAGATACGGTTGCCGGATAAATGAAATGCACTCTTGACCGCATTTCTTGGTTCCACGCTTTCATGGCTCCTTAAATTTTATAAAACAATCCTTGAGACTAAAAGATTTCTAGTTCTACTTTGCTGAATGAGATTAACTATTCAGCATAAAATTGTATCGCAAAAAGTAAGAATTAAACATGAATCAAGAATGAAGCTATGACTAAAAGCATTATCACCTGTGCACTACCTTTAATACAACGAAGTTTGATACACAAACAGTTTTTTGTTTTCGCGTAGATTGCACTTACAAAGACTAACCCGTAAAAAAATGCTAATGTCCCAGAAATAGAAGTAATAATTAATGTTTGGAAATAAATGTAACAAGCATGCAAGAACATATAATGTGATAGAAATTTTGCGTATACTTTCATTATTTTCCTTGAAATATTAACGATTTTGCTTTTTAAGAAATATTAATTATTCAGTTACAATTCGCAAAAAAAGGTTCTTTAGAGTAATGAATAATCTTGTATTTATGTCAATTATACTGTACTAATTTACTATGGCAATTGATTTAATTGCTGACAATAATTTAATACAATATTATTTTCAGAAAATTTAATCATTTTTAATTGACTTCTAGCAGGCTGTGAATAAATGAATTTATGAAGGACAAACCGTTAGTCTCTTAATGCTTTAACCAAAGGACAGACTAAACGATGGCAGTAACGATGAAATTTAACTAAATAAGTTAACAAATAGAATGTATATCTCATGATTAGGAAATTTATGCAGTACATAGCATGCTGCATGCAAAATGCTTGCTTTCTGCTATAAAATTTGCTCATAACTCCAGAAAAGTTGAGTGAACCTATGTT
>PQVD01002020.1:14529-28876 GCA_003012265.1 Setaria equina
ACTTCTCGAAATTATTAGCGCAATATGATACAATCAGTACTGTATATGTTAAAGGCTCTAATAATCACACCACGCAATCGAAATATAAACTATAACAGACATTTTTAAAGTAAGTAGACTGACATCCATTCATTTGGCTAGTTAATGTTCATTTGATTAACTGAATTAGTACATTATTTCATGAAATTCAACACTTTTTGATTGAGTTTCTTTTTTTCATTGATTAAGATTTTTTTTTTAATTTCTAATTTTCTACCGGATCAATAACTTTTTTTTTTAAATTTAATTTTAATGTGACTACTTAGAAGTTCAGCTTACGAAACGTTTAAAATTTCATCAAAATGTAAGCAAGCTGTCGTCGAATGTTCAACGACAGCATAAATTGATTTGAACTAAATAAGTGTTTTCCGTGTGCTTTAGTGACAATTTGTATCCTTACAGTTCTACTCTTAAGAATTATCCTCGAATTCACTGAAACTGAAAAGTGAATAGTCAATTATAGTGTACTATTTGAATGTTGAATAGCCCAACTTATACTATTTGGTACGAGACAGGAGCTGAATGAAAAGACAGGATTTTATCAATTATAGACAAGGACGGCTTCAGAAAAGCCTAATTCATTTGCAAATTGAGTGCCACTGCTTTTTTATCGTCTCAATTTTGAAATCATTATAGAGAATAGAGATGCTGATGAAATAGTTATTTGTCTCACTTGTCAACTAAATGTGCAATGAATTTTTAGGAAAAAGAGTTACTTAGAAAAAAAGAAAAATTAACCTTTTGATTAATTAAAAAGACTAAGCAAATTAAATAAAAATCAACCTTTTAATTCATGATCGATCCGTATCCGAGTTATAGCACTTGGTGAGTATTTCAACAGCCGATTAAGAAATTTCAAGCATAAGGATATCACTTGTGCATTTTCGGTTTGTTGAAGTTCATTTGAAATTGGTTCTAAACAGTAGCTTGCACCAATTATGTCCTGAAATTTCTTATGACTTCGAAGCTGATAAAAAACTTGGAAAGAATGACATGATAGTGAAGAAGAGGAAGAGAAGGAAAATGGAATCAAACCTGCCAACAGGAGAGACATTCGATTACGACTTCGAAACCATTTTTATTTTGTATTAGTCTGTTTAGTAGGTCCACTATGCTAAGTGTATCCGAGCCTAGAAATATCTTTCTTATTCAATAGTTTACGAATGGAATTTGAATATAAGCATTTCTATGCGTGCATAGAAGTGCGTTTGGTACAATTTGCATAGCAAAATTTGGCGGAAAATAGAAAACATTTAGAAAATTTCAGTATTTTCAGTATAGGATCATTTATTTCCGATTGTTAAACAGTTACTCAAGCTAAAACACAAACAGATTGGAAGTTTAAAACTATTGCTTGACACATCTATCCAGAAATGAATTTTTTTCCACTTTTCGACTCGGAATCTTTCCCTTTATCGTAACTTTTAATATCATACTACATTATATTTCAGTCTTGCTCACGTTTGACTTAGATAGATTTCACTGTTACTGCAAGATAAAACACTCTATGAGGATGGAGACATTAGAAACTCGACGGCTATTTATTATAAAATAGAAATGCGTGGAAACTGTCTTATTTGAATTGATAAGTGAAAATTTGAAGTGCAGTTGTGTCATTTGTGATTTGTCCATCAGTGCTACCCGACGACGGTTCTGCATGGCGAATTGTGAAGCACCAAATCAATTCATGTTAAACTAATTCAGATGTTTTGGAAAAATGAGCAACTTTCTATATGGAGCTGAGGTTTCTTTTTACAGACCTTACCAGATGGAAAATTCTTACTGAAACAATTTCTTATCTAGTATCCTTCAATTTTTCTTCTATTTTCAGACAATCATCTATCTATCTTCATTAATTTTGGAATAACTTCTAAAAAAGAACACAGTTACTAAAGTAGTAAATTACCAATCAATCAATACGATTCAAATGTGTAACCAACACGCGAATTATTTTTCAATCTTTTTTTGTAATACTTCTCAGTCTTTTCATACCCATAATTTCCTCATTTGCTTATCAATCATTATAAATACCATTATTTGTTTGGAAATATTTGATTAATTTATTTTAGTTATTTCATTAATCATCCGTTATTTACTTACTATTGATAAATGTTTTCTGTCGAACAAAAAATGCAGAAGGAAACAAAAAAAGCAATGAAAATTTAGTTCAGGTGATGGTTGCGCATTTTGTTCAACTAACTGCTTTGATTGATTGATTCTTTGTTTAATACTGATAAGAATTCGGTGATTGCTTATTTCGAGATGTTTTGTGATTTCACCCTGAAGAACACGAACAGATGAGGAGAAACAAAAGGAATCTAGATAATTTCGAGCCATTTTTCAATGAAAGGGGAAGAATTTCAATTATTTTGAAATCCTTTATTGAGGAATTTTTGCAATGAAAATTAAGCGACCTGAAGATGGTTTAACAAGTGAACTGCAATAGAATAATTTCATCACTAACAAAAACAAGCCTCTTACAGAAATCTATTTCATTTTTTAACTCACAGTATTGGTATTGAAGGAAGGAACAACAATGATTCTAGTGAAACAGAAATTGTAAAGTTTTAACTAAATTTGTTAAATGTAAATTAAGATACTTATATTAAAAATTCTCATTTGATTTATTCAAATAAATCTTTATCTAAAAACAGGTAAGTTCAACCTGCTTGTTAATTGGCAGATTTTATAGGCTATAATAAATGGCTAGGAAAGATTTTTTCTAGTTTAAAACAATGCCCAACATTACCAGATCAGTTTACTTTAGCTTAAGTGAATGAATGCCCAAGACACTTGTTTACTTCAAGCTATAGAGTTCTGTGAATTTGAAGTGTGTAAGCGAAAATGGGATCATCATTGCTATGGCAGTAACAGTAAAGAATATATCATATATTGATTGATTTCTGAATTCAGTGATAAATGATAGTACAGAGGAGTGAGTATCAGTGCAATATTTATTGTCTACAATCAGTACTGACAAATCAAATATTTCCACTTATCTTTTTAGTAAATTAACTGTAGCCATGAAGAAAATTTGTAATTAAATGATTAACAAAAAACAAAACCTGTAATTATCAGATTTAAATAATAAGTAATGGCTTGACAAATAAATAGCAAAATGGAAGTAAATAATTGAGGAAACGATTTGTAATTCATTAATTAATTGTAATTTTGTGAATTCTTCATTAAATCAATCTAAATAAGACCAAATTGTTTCTTCTGGGAGTAAATGAATTATATTTGCTGTCAGTTCAGTTCTTCAGAAGTTGGATATACCAAAATCAGATTAAAATGCAATGAAATAATTTGAAACCACCACTAACAAAGACCGCCAGTAATTTACACTGCCAAAACTGATTTTCCCATGGCATCATGATTTGACGTTTTATGCTCCCATTTTATTAATTAATATACCTCTCCGGTAATTTAAGCAATGCAAATGCTTAAAATGGTCTATTAAGCATTCAAAAAACATTATCTATTATAGAATTCATATTTTGATAGCTTTGATTCAAAACCGGTAATTGGAATACTTTGATTTTAATTAGCACTGTAACCTGAATATTATAATCATCATTCAATAGGGTGTCTATGTCAGCTAAAAAAGTGTAATGTTTTAACATTTTGAAAGGAAAAATAAAAAGGACTTCATTATTTGCAAAATAAGAGTTTTTTGTTCGTCGAATAAAATGAAACGAAAGATGCACCGTAAAGATATTGCGTGAAATACTTTTCAGGACAGCGCCGAATTTCTTCGAATAACAATTCATCGTCCAATTCTTCATCCTCATCTGTATCCATTGATTCTTAACAGTCTCAATAATAACAAGTCTGAGATAATAATAAAATGAATGTATTGGCGTATCTCTCCAATTAGCTCAAATATATATATTAGCCAAGATGTATATTGGATGGGCGGATTTGGATAGTCATATTTGCGCCCCTCATTGCCGTGCGATAATTGTTGTAATCAGCAATCAGCTGCTATAAGCGATGATAAATTTTAAAAAATGCAAATAAATTAGTTTCCTTTGCGGGAAGACTTACACAAAGCTGTTCCTGTAAGTGCCGCTTTTCTTGAAAAAATGAGAAAGAATAACATCAAGAAATTTTCGGAATAGATAAAAGGAAAGGAAAAGCTCGTTAACAATATTATTCTATGACTTTTTTTATAAAATGCCATATTTTGCGAAATTAATTTCAGCTCGAACTTTTCACACACATTATGTATATATATATAGACATCTAATTATGGATAATAAATTGTGCATTTTGGTCAGTTTATTAGTGACCGGCACAGTGCTCCACCAATAAAGATAAGCATCCGATTATCATTAAAGCTCTGTTGAAAGTACGAACACAATGAAACTTTTCAAGAGAAATAGCCCTTTATAGTCACAGCACATTTGGATTATGAAAATTATTAATTAGAAACCTATCTAATTATGAATGTATCCAATTATAAAGATATCTAATCACAAGTATACCTAAATATCAACATATTTAATTAAAAGAATGAATAACAACTTGCTCCAATAAATTTTTGGAACTGGAAGCGTTCAGTATTGAAAATTTATTGATTGTTAAATTAAATGAATTTGTTAGATAAGATATTGGGATATTTAAAACGAAATTAATTGTTAATCGTCGTGCAAAACAAAAAGTTGTATTATTACATGGCACCAACGCTGTATTGATAATAATATGATCTTGCACACTGATAAAGCATCAAAAGAGCATAAGTACTGATAAGGAATTGTTGATAAAAAGAAATGAGTAAAAATTTATTGCTAGATAAGGACCGTCCGAAAAACGAAATCATTCAAAATAACTTGTCACACGATGGCGTCAAATGCGTTTGGACAGAAGGACAACTTGGTAATTTCAAACTATTTGATCGTTTTCTTTCGCTTCATAGCTAATATTTGTAATTTGAAATAAATTCTGATTTGATATATAAATTCTTGTCCTAATTTAACCTAATTTGTCAATCACGATAAAAATAGATCAGCACAAGTTTACAGAATTATTTAAAAATGAACACGAGATTTCGCAGTTATTAGTCCTATAAATCTATAATCAAAACGTTTGTGTTCTTTTTTCGTCTAATCCATTTATGTTTCAACTTTGATCATGGCAATACATACATTATCAATCTATCAAAGAAATCAATTATTTCCAGACGATATAACTTAAATAAAACGATAATAAAAATGAATTTTTTATTTGAAAAATCGGATTATTCCTGGCAAACATTGAGTATATATAGAATTGATATGAAATTCTTGATGGCGTGCAGAAATTTTTCTGCAGAAAAGTTTCGAGTCATAGAAGTATCCAGTAATCGAGAACTCCCGATAATAAGTAAATAAGATAATGAGTAAACAATAGACACATTTTAAAGACTAATTAATGTTTGAGAGAAAAAGATTTAAAAAGATCTCAACATAAACAGGTGCCAATGATTTAAAATACACCTATCGATGTAAATGAATATTCATAATAATTACTCTTTTCACTGCGCAAAATTTCATTTCTGCTTAGCATCGTAGATTCCAACGATCACAGAATGCTTTTATAAATATTAGCGTTTTATGACAAAGGCAATCACATCAAGTCAAAAAAAGCTACTCGTCGTTTACAAACAATTTTTGCTGTGATTTTTTGAAAATATATTATAAATATTTATAAGGAACTTCATAATACATTTAAAATAGACCGAATGAGTAGCGATCACCGTATTTTTGAGTCATCATTTGTAATCAGTATTAATCAAAAATTATTTCTCTTTTGATTTTTTTGAATTTAATAATCAAATTAAAAACTGCAACACTGCAAATGGCTGTTAATGATAATTAAAGGGTAGAACAGAACAACAAAACATTTTTGTTCATTAAATTCAAGTTTTAATAAAGTTACTATCAATCAAACAATTCATCGCTTAATACTGATATCTTCAAAAATTTCCTACCATCAAATCATTCTACTTAGTGTCTTCCCATCCTCATTATTTCCCTTGGCTACCAATAAACTTTCAATAATCATGTCATTATCTTCACTCTATTTGTACCATTTTTTGTAGAAATGAAAATTTTTAACAAATTGTGTATTTATTCTGAATTTCCGATCCTTCACTTCACTCAAATCCTTTTCATTAGTAGTCAAGTTATGGACTCATTAAGCAAAATTTGTTGTTTTCCTAACAAAAACAGTTGCTAAAAATAAAATAACAGAAAATAATCGTAAAACTAAAAAAAAGAAGAAGAAATATTTGACTATGTATTTCTTGTCACAAGAATTCAACACAAATATTCTTTTACTGATTAATTATGGAAAGTAGAAATGAACTTAATGTTAATTGATTTATTCTCAAATATACAATTGACTTTATCAAGCAAGCTACTTTGCAGTCAGCAAAAGATATAATCTTATGAATCGTCGGAAACTTGTGTTTAGTAGAACTAAAGAAAAGAGAAAACAATGATAAAAAAATTGTGAATAGTGATTTCTAGCAAAGACAAAAAGTTTCATTAAAAAAAAAGATGAATGGAATACTTCTTACTTTTTTAGAAAGATTTTTTTTGTGTCATTCTAAGAAAATCATTATCAGTTGCAATCAGAAGTTTGATAAAATGATTAGTAGGCTAATTAATGAAAAGAGGAAGAAAGTGACTGCTAAAAGTGACAGTTGAGGGTTTGAAATAACCAATGATTTATGAGTCTTATTGATTTATACTTCTTCCAATCTTTTCCTTCAAATTTTGAAAACATAAAAAAGTACTCGGCATATAAAAAAAATTAGTTTCAATGGTGCCAGTTGTTTTTTTTAATTCCCTAACAATTTATTAATGTAATGGCGTAGGAGAAGATAGATACCTTGCATCTTTCAAATATCATTTTATGAATATTGCTTTCATTGACTTAAAAAAAAAAAACAATGAAAATTTGATTGCTAAAAACTGTCTCGAAGATATTAAAAAGTTAAAAGCAGTTAGGTACTTGAAAAATTCATTAACAGTTGCATGTAAATTTAGGGAAAATTAAAATTACTATAGTTATAAAGGAGGAAATCACATTTATTACATTAATATCTAAGACGGTTATTAAAATTGATCAGGTCATTTACACTGTTGACAATATGAGTGAGATGAATCGAACTTCTTCATCCGTCTGAAAAAATTCACTTTGTAATTTATTTATGTTAGTTGTTAATTATCAGTGGTGATTTTCATGTAACTTATACTTCAGAGTCTAAGTATTCAATAAAAAGCAAACAAACACTTCAGTATTGCTTGTTATAATAAAAGAATTGCGAAAGAAAAGTAATGAAATAAGCAATGCTTACAGGTAAAGGATGCAGTTGGATGAATTGATCTCAAAGTTAGCAGGAACTTACAGGTATGCTTCTCATGTGTTGCCTAACTACAGCAAATTTTCTTGTCTAAAGCCGTAAACGGAGGAAGTGCAATTTTTGCATAAATGATTGAATAAATCAATTTCTATGATTCTGTGTAATACTAAACTATAAATGAGATGTTTGCAGAAAGCAGAAAACTCTTTTCCATTAATTTTTTCAAACTGAATGATTTTCCTTCCATTCAATTTTTAGTTTCGAAAATTGAAATGCTCAAGATAAATTTTGAGGAAAAAATTTATGGCGCCTTGAAATGTCCACACAAAAATGGTTCATAAAATGGAAGAAAGTTGTTTGCGAAATGCATTTGCCCCTATTTAAATGCGCCAACTTCTCGTCTATCCTTATTTACCAAACATTATCAGCCTCTATCATTATTAATCGGGCAAAGGTCACTGCTGAAATATAAAATAATTTAGAAATCATTTTTTTCAAAGCATACTGAATCAGAAGAGCAGTGGAGAATTTGCTGGATTAATTGTTATTTAGCAGAAAGAAAAATGCAAATTCGATTCTAACCCTCTTATTATCACAAAGCTTCAAAAAGCGACCAGTTTTAATGCCACCTACTCATCGGTAGACAACTGATTCACTACAAGCATTTGTGAGTCAGTTAATTTCCACATAACTGTAGACTTCTAAACCGTTTCCAGACTTCAGCAATAAATTGACTGTTAAAAAGGTGTAAATTACGTTGGCTATTGGAATAAAATGGAATTAGTCCAGATACTCAAAAAAAGATTTGTTTGAAAAGCAATAGGAGTGTAATCCAGGAAATCTCTGACATGATGAATATATCCCGTTCTTTTGGTAGCAAAGCAGTTAGTCAAGTGAACGGAAATATCCAAGCTATATCATCACTGGAAGACCTGTTACATGAAATGATCATAATGATAATAATTGAGTTCTGCTATCCTAATTCTTGTTTATTTGCATATTCAATCAAAACATTCATTCTTCACGTCACACCTGTTGAACCTTGAAAAATGGATATTCTCACAAGGAAAGAAATGTCGTTTTCCAAAGGACACTTCTTATCATTTGGATTTCAAAAATTTCAAGAAATTTTCTCTTTTTTTAAACGAAAAATACAAAAAAAAAAAGTGTGGAAACAAATTTTCGCTGTCTCTACCGTTACAAAGATTAATAAAAAATTCTGATCAGAGAATGATCTGATCAGTCTGACTAGAGAGCGAAAATCCATTTTCCGATCAATATCATTAGTATGTCATTTTTGAAAAATAATCACAATTTAAAAATATTTTGTTCAGTCCGAAATTACTACTATTAAATTTCGTTTTTTACACATTTTAAAATGGTTGCTTTATGATAATTGCTGTGAGATAATACTGTTTAAAGAGAGCTTTTTAAAAATTTATTTTAAATTTTTTGGTGGATATTGAAGAGGAAATTTGAGTCGAGATTTGTTTAAGAGCAAATTTACTTATGATAAGTTTCGTTGTTGCTATAATACGTATCTCAACAAAACGATAGTCGTTTGCTGAGTTGACAGCACTTTACGCTTACACATTTACAAATGAACAATAAAAAAAGAGGCATAATCACCACTCCTATCATTTGGCTCCATCTACTGAGACAGAGTTACGACTTTAAAAAGGCAATGAAGTTAAACATTTAATTTTCTTTTGATGGAACTTTCAAAGCTATTGCCAAAAAATAGAACGTCCTTCAGATTACCAAACAGTTATAACAATCAATGTATGGTACTATGGGATTCTGATGCTCTTCAATTTCAATATCAGGAGAATATAGCATCTGATGTCCAGTATATTATGGAAGATGAAAACTGAATCTTTGAGAAATGATTCAAATTTGTAGGTTTATTGTTAATTTTTCCGAATTTCACTACTAAGTAATTGATATTTATTCATATTCCTTAAAGAAAGAAGAATGGTATATTTCATCTTGCTAGGAAAAAAATTGAAACTGATTCTTCGGGTCTTTTGAAAATGACTACCTGCTGCTGCGCAGGTGCAGGCACCATTCAGAGAAGAGTATGATTATTCTTAAACAATTATTAACATTTCCAAGGAAGATGTTTATAAGGAAGGAATGGTGCATTAAATAGAAGATGAGTCGGAGAAAAGTAATTGTTACTTTTGTAGCACGACAGATAAGATTGCGTGCATCAGAAAATTTTATTTTTAAACATTCTGACCTTTGCGATTATCAATAAAAAATTTATTAGAAACATATAATTTAGATAGTGTCCAATATTGCATACAGTAGCCGTTGAAATAAATACTGAAGTAAAAAAATATGAAGTATCACCAAAGATGTAGCAAAAATTGTTATTGGTGCAACATGAAGTACTAACTTGAAGTGGGTACAGAAGATAAATGAAATAAAATGGAACCTCAGTAATGAGAATCATCTCTCTCGCAAACCAAACTTCGTGACCTATTATTGTTCTTAGGAAGAATGCAAGCAAACGTTGTGACTTGCCGAAAACTAATATAAATTCAAAAATGTCAAGCTCTTTCGAAAGTTTGAAAAGATGGTGTAATCGCATAAACTTTGACCTGATGCAGAACGGAGATGGATTTGCATGATGACCTAATTTGTCTCTAAATTCTGTTTTCTTTTTAGCTGTAAAAATTCCTTTTTTCGTTTTGTTGTTTAATATTTAAAATGAATATAAAATAGAAATGAAATGTATCACTACGATATCACGTATGTATGTATTCATAGGTCAAAAATAAAAATCAGTAGTAACCCGTGTAAATTGACAACCATAAAACATAAGAATTCGAAAAGAAATATGGAAACATTCAAATACAGAGCAATTAATTTTGCAGCAAAGAGAAGTCAAGCTGACATAAGCATATTTTGTTTGATTGAAAAGCTGATTGCTTGGAAATGACGTAGCAATAAATCGTAGTTGTACAAAAATCATTTCCTTGATCTGTATGTTTCCCAGTATTTCTGTCTAATTTGGATGGAATTTGTAAATGTAATTCAATCTTGCCACCGATTTTTCTAACCTGTTCAATATTGAAATTATGCAACACAGCTTTTTATCTCTCTTGAGTCGAAAATCAAATTTGCCAGCGGCAAGAAGGGGTTAGAGAGTAGAATTATCTTTGAAGCAGGACATTTAAAAATTTGTATTGCTTTCAGGTGAGGTCAACGAAAGGAGGGAAGAAGGTGATTCTAATTAACAGACTCCGTATCATTCTTTCATGATTGTCTCACCAGATGAATGATGTCACCAAATGGTTTTGAAATGTTATCGTTTACATGATGCAAATTAAATATTTTTTCTCTAATTGGAAAATTAAATTTTATGAGGTCTGCAATAATTATTAGATATAAAGTGAATGCAAAAAAAGGCAGTCGGAAATATGTGAATATTGAATTTTGCTCCGTCAAATTCTTTTAAATATATATAATTGCAGTATTAAAGAAACTTTTGGAGTACAATATTTTTTTTTGGAAATTATATACTCATTAGGTGTTCTAATTTGTATTGCTTTTTAGGAATTTATATCATCCTAGATTTTTTTTGCAGAATGATAATATTCAAGCAGATTCAAACTTCGAGTCAGAATTTTTGAAATTAATTCATTCACAAAAATGCGAAATTAAGGTACAGAAGAAATGAATGAGGTAACAAATCATCTGTCTGCTAGAAATATATTTTATTAATTTTGGTTTAAAGTCTAATCTAGATTTTTTAAACATCTATCCGAAACGTGAAACAGCAATGAAAACTATCCAGTTTGTCACAAAATTCGAAATCAAAAAAAAAGAAAAAAAACAGGAAAAATAAGATTTTTTTTTTTTGAAAGTTAAAGGTCGAAGTCAACAACAGATTCGTCGATAACGGAACTTTAATGATTTAATTTAATGATTTAATGATAAATTTAATGATTTAATAATAAATTTAATAATAAAATTTTTAATTTAATTGAATAAAATTTTTTTTTTTTTTTTTTAAATTTATTTTAATATTTAATTTATTTTAATATTTTTTTTAATTTATTTTTTTTTATTTTATTATTTTTAATTTTTAATTATTTAATATTTATTTTAAATTTTTAATTTATTTAATTTATTATATTTTATATTTTTTTTTTTATTTATTTAATTTTTTATTTTTTATTTAATTTATTTAAATTAATATTTTTAATATTTTATTTTTAAATTAATTAATTTATTAAAATTAATATTTAAAAAAAATTAATAAAATTAATATTTAAATTAATATTTTAAATTAAAAAAAAATTAAATTTTTATAATATTTAATTAATTTATTTAATTTATTTAACTAAATTAATATTTTAATTAAATTTAATAATTTAATATTTTAATAAAATTTTTAAATTAAATTTATTTTAATATTTAATTTATTTAATTTAATAAAATTTAATTTAAAAATTTAATAATTAAAAAAAAATAAAATTTAATAAAATTTAAAAAAAAAAAAATAAAAATTAAAAAAATAATAATAAAATTTAATAATAAATTTAATAAATGATTTAATAATAAAAAATTTAATGATAAATAATGGCTTAAAGTGAAAAGATAGAAACTTTCATTTCAGTTTTCTGATCTTTTAAATCCGTTCAAGAAGGTATAAAATTTGTGACAAATGAAAATGAGATGAAAAGATATCATTGTTTCGAAGATGACAAATTCGACATTACTGGAGAGAAAGCGTTTCAGGAAAGTAAAATAAAACTCTTTGAAATTTAAGTACGAGCAAGTAGGATTGCATGTGAGTGTTTGCACAAGTATACATGCATGCATGTGCATGGATTTACAGCAACATATGTATGCCTCAATTGATCGTAATCGTCGATCGATCTTATAGGTCAGAAACAAAATATTAATTGTCGTCTTTCAAGCGGTTTGTTTACCGCTATTATAGAACTCAGACAAATAAATGATATAAGGTGTTTTCTCGATCTGTAAAAAATAATTCTTTTGGAGAGAATAGAGACATTTGTTGAATGTACAAATCTGCCTGAAGCTTTAGAATTGACGTACGTAAACATTAGGCAGGAAAGGCAGGAACTGAAGAAAAACTATATAAATAACATATAACTGTTTTAAGTCCTCTGGAAGGATAAACCAAAGGGGTGAAAAAATATCATTCCTTACTGTATTTCTTTAAAAGATTTTGATTATGAACAAATTTTACCATCTAGTTTCAAATATTTCTTTGCTAAATCGAAATTAACCGTTAATCTATCCTACGAATTAACTTCTCATTTGATTAAGAGATCTCAAAATATAGCACCGTTTATAATCTGTTTTCAAATGACCGAAATCTATACTCAAAAGAGTAACAAATTCAGATAGGTTAGGCCTGTCATTTAATGTTAGAAAATACTTCCATGTACACGACAAAGACATATCTTATTAAATATGTATAAAATTTCGAATTCTTCCTTTCCATTATAAAAAAGAAGCGATTTCTATCAAAACACGTGCGTGAACGGAAATTTAAAAGTTTTTTCTCCAACATAGCCATATAATATATGGAAAATTAGGTGAGTGGTGTCACCATAGTCACCACTGATAGATTTGCCCTACAAATAACGTAAAGGAGCACACAATTCGAAAATAGTCGTAGGCATTGCGAAGATTTGAAAATCAGATAAAAGGAAGACTGCTTCTGATACATTTGCATAATATGTTAATGGCCTTCCTGGTATTTTCCAAGACTAATTATTAGTGTTGGAACGAAAAGTTTCAAGACGTTGGCAGTTGTGCATTAATTAAAATATTTAAATAAATAAGAATTTGATTCTTTACCATACACTAACCAGTTTATTCACTTATGAGGAAAGGAAATGTAATGGCGTGGCTATTTCTAGAAAGAAAATTCATTTCCCATAAAAGCAACGAGGGTATTTTTTTTATAAGAAGTGGAATTAAACAAAGTTAAGAGGCCTAACAAGTACTGGGATACCAAAGCTGAACTTTAGTAACATAGGACTGGTGACATATAGCTTTTCTCTTCCAAGACAAGTTCAGAAGGACTCCATGACAACAGCACAAATATACAAATACACATAAACATGGTCCGTGCGGTCCAACACCTAATCCGTAGAATGAAAATGAGAATTTTTCTTGAGGTAAGTATCACTTTTAAAGTGGTGGAAATGAAAATCTCTGTTTGGGAAAAATAAATGGGACATCAATTTTGGCGATATCGGTTAATTGGTTATAGTTAGCAGAACGAAACACAGTTATAATTTAAGGCCAAGTCATTTGATTCATGAATTTCCAATTCAGCCAGAACTAAAGCGAAAATAAAAGCTTAACAAATATTTATAAAACAAAAAGTGAGATTTGAGGGAAAGCAAAAAAGTGCACTTTCTCAGAAAAAGTTGAGATAAAGTTGTATGATTTGATTCAGTGATACTACTTTTTCAAAGTTTATTTGAATAAACCTTTCAAAATTTATCTTATTACTCATTGCAGAGTAAAAGAAACATAGAAATCAGTATTAAGAGGGAAGCGAAAACCGATAGATTCCTTTTCATAAAAAATTTCTTAATGAATGAATTTAAATCAACAAGGTGAGCAGTAAGGTTGTGTTAGAGATAGCAAGAAATAAATTTAAGTTTGCAATGTCGAAAACTTAAATTCCAATGCTATCAGCTGTAACCGAATAATACTAAACATTCGCTCCTGGTATATTGTATTACAATCATTGCGAATGATGTTTTATCCAGAATACTTAACGCCGAAATAATTATTTCCTGACCTCCCGAATAAAACGTAATCACAAAACCTTCACCGCTGAGTTTGGCTTATTCAAAATAAAAGTAATCAGAGTTAAAAAGCCTATATTTTCTTAACACACAACATAATGCGCAGTATGTTTTGGCTGCTGCGCATTTGGATTAACTTCTCTCC
>PQVD01002021.1:0-26318 GCA_003012265.1 Setaria equina
CTGTTATTATTATTATTATTGTCATTCATTGTGCATTTTTTTTTATAAAAATTAAAACTGTCGCTGACAATATATTCTTTAACCATTAGATTTCTTGAAGTCTTATTTTTAAACCCTTGGTAGCATTTTCTGAAAATTTCAACCCCAACAGCAAACTTGACAGAATTTCACATTTTCGCCATTTTTCTTTCCGAATTTTTTCCTCAATTTATTTAACATCCTAATGAAACTTTTTGAAAATAATCATGCTGAAAAAAAAAAAAAAAAAAAATAGAAATCTAAACCTCGTTTTCGAAGTTTTCACTTCAATGGCTGGTTGGTAATGCCGTTATCAAAGCTCTAGACAAGTTACGACTGTTTTTTCAAGGTTTTATTCCTTTTAAAACTTCTAGGTATCCTGAAGAGCTTACATACAAATGAACTTGAAGTTTTGTGCTATGAATTACGAGTTAGACTGAAATTTATCATTTCTTTTATTTCTGACTAAGATATTTTGTTTTATTACTGAGCAGTTGATCGATCAGTGGTTTGTTATGCGGCAGGATATTGATCCATTTTTTGCATGCCGGACACTGAGTGGTTCACCGAATCATTGCTGAATCAAATGAGGCTTCTTTTCTTCTAGCTTTGCTTCTCAACTGAAAAAAAAACAAAAACTTTTGCGAACTTTCCCGATTACTCATTTATTTCCTCTTTGATTTTTTTCTGTTCTCCTAATTTCTTCATCCGTTCGTTTTCCTAACCAAAAGATCAATTCCAACAGAGACAAAAGCTAAAATATTTCAATTTGTGAAGTTAAACTTAAGAAAGCAAATATTCTTGTATAGAAGCTCTTTAAGCCTTCCCAAAGAGATTATCATTTGTTGCCTGGAAAAAAAATTCTCATTTTATGCTTTATAAACCAATTACAGCTACTTTCATTCCAAGTGGATCGTTTTCATTTTGAAAGAATCCTTTTTTTTTCGCTTTCAAAATGCCATCCATCATCGAATTATGAAATTTTGTGTTTTAGATGCATCCTAACATAAATTCACTCAATTGCTTTTCTAAATGCTTTTTTATACTTCAACATAAAATGTACGTAAATTGGACAAAAAAGAATTGCAGAAATAAATATTCAGATTTTTTATTTAGAATATTTTCTCGTGTACACATTGTGACACCAACAAACTCCATTTATTCTCTTGTACAATTTCCATTTTACTATATACTGTTGAGTTGAATGAAGGAAATGCATTTATCACACCCCTTAAAAACCTTTTACAGAAAGTTTCAGGAAACGTCCCTGTCCGATATTCAAATCAGTTACATTCATTCTCTTAATTCATCCTTTTAATTTATATGGGAAAAATGAACTTCCACTGGTGGATTCCTTTGTATGTTTAGATTTCGGCCGAACTTCATACCGATAAGATCCTTTCTGTAATGCTTTTATACATTTCTAATTTCAGTTTATCTCTAGGAAACCATCTTCAGAGTTTCAGTTATTCTATAACCAAAAACATAAAAGCTTTGTGAAAAGAAAACTGATAAATTTGCAGCGTATTGCATTGAATCAGCGAGAAGATGACGATTTTCAACGACAAATTTCAAGTCTTCTAAATCGTGTTGACATATCCAAAAATCGCGCATCAATGTATGACATTATCAGCCAGATGGAAGTCCCAAAAACCAACGAACAATAATTTAAATTTTTTTTTTCTTTTTTTTGGAGAATTCGCTACACCAACTGATTGGTGAGAAAAAGTTAACCTGACTTTAATTACTGCTTTATTTTAGAATATCTTGAAGATTATATATCTTTAACCAGTACTCTATGTTTTGCTTAAAAAATAATCTTCCTATGATGGGACTACTTCTTGTCATGACCCGTCAAGAGTAATTTTAATTTCCAGACTAATAAGTTTTCCTTCCTGGAAATGTAGGGAGAACCTGGAGACTTAATTGAAAAAAAATTTCGGTAACTGTGAACTTTACTGTTGTAACCATATTTCTGCGAGCTTGTCAATTACATCTTGAACTGTAATTATTAAACATCAACAAACTAGCATAACCACCACGTTTTGCCTGAAATCGATTAAAAAATACACCGCAATTTTTCAAATCTATTGACATAGCGTCAACGTGATATACTTTCGCTATGTTACATCTCTCATTTCAATTGTACTTCTATATACAAATAATACCGCGAGCTTTTCTTTCTTTCCCTTTCTCAGCGATTATTAAATAATTTGTCTTAAAAACTGCCAGAACTTCAACAAAAAAGTAGAACTTGTTAAAAATTTAGCTGTTTTCATAATTGATGAATGGGTCCAACTTACGCATGAATGGTACCGTAAGATTTATGTTAATTACAATCATCGAATGACAATAAATCATCATCATTATCACGATTACACAAGTCTGGTGAGAATAAGTTATTGTCACTATCGCTATCATTATTATTTATCATTGTTATTATTACTATAACATTTCATACAGGAATTTATCGACAAAGAAGTACTGCATTGGGATATTGGTTTTTGTAACTGGCGCCTCTGCATATATTTGTTTTTTACTTTTTCCGCTACTATCATACGGAGTGAAGGCTAACGATTTTCTCACGTTCTTTTTCTCTTTTTTTCATTAATTTACATATAAAATTGTAGTATCTCTATAAAACTTTTGCTTAAAAGACTGAAATTCGAGCTATATTTCATTTATTCAATAAATAATAAAAGATTTTCTATTCACTTAGCAAAGTTTCTGAATCCGTTCTGACTGAACCACTTGGAGAATGGCATCAGAATTCAGTTCGTTGTAATTCCAGCTGTTTCAAATGTGCTACTGTTCAAATAACCATTGTGTCCTTTCTCCATTGTGCCAAATCCATGTAGAATACCATAATCCCTGGTGGATGTCTAACGTATTTTTTTTTTACTCAGCTATTGATGTTATTTGACAATTTATCCTGCATCTCGTCTTATCTCTGAAGATATAATTTTAGATGGAGACGTGTAAAGGAAGTCTCTTCTTCTGTTTAATTTGAATGAAATTTGGACAGAATCAAGAGCGGACTTTTTTTTTCAAGAAAAGCTTGAATCAATGCTCCCTTCTTATAAAGTTATGATAGAATTCTACAGTTTGGCTACCTTACTTTTTCTTGCATTTATGCATCAGGAAACAGCAAAACATTTAATACGAAGTAATTCATGTTTACCTCTCACAAAAAGAATTCGAATTACAATAGTAATTTTGATTATAGGTCACTGGATGCCAACAGTAATCAGCAGTACATGAGTTTGGGTTCAGCTGAACTCAACAGTAATTGACACCTTTTGCACGTGTAGGACAGTGGAAAATTCAGTGAGTAGCTTAAAACTGAAAATTCAATATATCAGAGAGAAGAAAAGCTTGAATGAACAGTTCAGCTGACATTTCCTCACAATTTGGGATTCCTCGATCACTTCCGGTAATACGAACACTCATTGAGATAAATCGCATACTCCTGGAAGCACTTCCACTGAGAATACTCATACAATGCCCACAGTCTGTAAACCAAGTTTTTTTAAAGAAAGGTGAGGGAGATTTAACTCCCCTTTATAATTAATCAACTTCAATGTGCAGAAATCAAATTCCGTTGCTTTAAACCACCAATTTTCACCACCTCGGTATGCAACATTTCTAAACTTTAGAATCCTTTATCATTCATCAGATATTTAATTATATTTGAAGAACAAATAATGACATAATATAAAAGGAACCTGAATGGAACAGACATAATATAAAAGAAGGAACCTGAATGAACAGAAGTAATAAAATCCTGAATGCTTCTAGAAGCCTAACGTAGTAGCAAAATAAAATTTGGTAACAGAAGTCCGTTTAACTTAAGTTGATAACAAAAAGGTAGCACAAACTAAAAGTAATCTTCCGAATAACAGCCAAACACCAACTCTTTAGTGTAAGGATTGTAATCCTTAATCGTTACGGAGTACAGAAAGTAAAGAAAAAAGAACTTCAAAATATTGTTAGTAGAATTTAATAACTACCAAAATAAGGGCCGGTAGGGTAGAATAATTTTTAAATAATAAATGATGAAGCTAAGAAGTTTACAAATAATTTCTACTCTTATATATAAACTCTAACACACTAATATATGGAACGAGGAACGCAGAAAACAAAATTATAGCAATTTCGACATATATGGACCATCCAATTCGTAACCCATTTTCCTGAAATTTTCTTCAAGAAAAAAAGCAAAATTTTCTTCAAAAAATGAATAAAAACCAACAATCATTGTTTACGGTAAAATATAAAGTAGTTTAATCTCATTTGAAAGGACATTCAAGTATGGAACCTTAAAAACTAAAAGTGAATCTATACTGCATACGCATCGAAGAAAGCCGACAAAAATAGTCTAAAAAACTGTTACAAGCAGACGAAGAATAATAGATATAGCAAATTGCCTATCTGAATAGAATACTCTTTCTTGGAAAGAATAAACTGATGCTCGTCGAAACTCTTGGGAGGGCAAACCTTGACGCGAACAATTTCCTAACGTTTTAAAAAAATATTAAGCTCTTCTGGCACACTTTTATTCAAGGACTTTATCCAGCTTTAAATTCTACTTTCCTCTTTCTGATATATTGGAAATACTCTGATTGCATGAGAATTGAATCCAAGGCTTACTTTTCTTTAAAAGATATACTTACAACTAACATTAAAAAAAAGGAAACAAAATTTACCCACAGCCCTAAATTAATCATTTATTTTTGTCAGAAAAGACAGGCTAAATCTAAGCACTTTATTTACACATAAACATCAATTTTTCAACTTTTCACTGAACTTTAATGATAAGACCACAAAAACACTTTAACTCATTGCTGGACTTCTCAGATTTCAAAAAACAGTAAAACTAGATTATAATTATGAAGAGTTAAATATTTTATTAACAACGCGTTCAGAACTACTGCATAAGATGGGAAATTTACTTCCACACAGCAACAATTTTTCATTATTCTGCTGGTTCTCTACTGGATAAAGCATCACTTTCTAACACTGACTTGATGTTCTTTCTCCTTCCTTTTGTTAACTTTAATTCATTTCTGGGCCTCTTAGATTTCAAAAAATAGTACTTGTTCACACATCACTAATATAACAGAAACTCATCACCACAGTACTTCTAAGACTTCAGAATTAGCGTTATTTAAATTTACCGGTAATAATCCCTTGTACCCACACCAGAAATAACTGACAACTTCTTGCTATAATGTTCATTTTTAGCGATCCGTTCCGCTTCTTCCATCAGCAATTGCCCAAATCCTTGGTGTTGGAATTTGGATGGGTCACGCGCTGATACAGGTACTACCGAACCATAAACATGAAGTTCACGAACAATTGATACTCCACCCTGAAAAACCATCCCTTGAAAACCTTTCAAAAGATAAGCTTTAATAACTTAAATAGTGGCACTGAGAAATTTTCAACTCCGAACTTTTTGTACAAAGCATCCAGTAAACCAAAAAAGTATAATTTAAATTTAAACCTAAAAAAAACAGAACTAGCTACTAAGACCTTAAAATCTACAATCAATCAATAGAGGCAAACAAACTGAATGTAATTAATTTTCCTTTCCATAACATATCACGTCGATCACTGTCAAAATTTGGCAAAAGAGACATCATACAGATAGCGAACAAGTCGCCAGGACATTCTAAGTCATAGGCGGTGAAAAAGACGACAAAAGAAGGAGCATGTTCAAACAAAAAGTGTTAAAAATTTTTTCTTACAAAAAATGATGCGCGGAATTTTTGATTTCACAGATGTTACTAATAAGAGAGATGAAAGAAAGGAAGGCAACAAAGCTCGCAATACATTGAGCATCACAATACCTAACTGTGAAAATCTTCTAAAAATTTCAAGTCCAAAATTTGTTCAAAACTTCTTTTCTAATCAATTTCTTCAGTTACAACACAAATGCCAATTTTCCCGGAAACCAACAGCAATATGAACTAAAAGAAATACACCTTTCCAATCGTTATCAAGAATTACTTTCTTATATTTTAATCTTTCCATAAGATCAACTACATCCGAGTGTTCATTTTGAAATCCCCTAATGATTTAATCATTTACATAACTTTGAAGCTATCCTTGAGGGAAGGCGAGCTTAATTTCTGGGAATTACACAATCTTCCTCACTTATTTAATAAACGAAAAAACAGCGAAAAGAAGCCATATCGCTCAAAACACAGCTGTAAATAATTTCTGAAGGTAAAGCGGCAATGAATAGGGTAGCAAATCCCTGGCATATTTTCCAGCAGTTCAGTAGAGCTCACCATTTATCATTGTCCAAGATGAACAAAAATTTAATAACGATGATTTTTAGCAATAATTTGATAACACTATGTTCCCACCTAGCAAAAAAAGTAAACAAAGTTGAAAAAAACCTGATTTGTGAAAATAAAGGCTTGTTATTAAAAATCAGTGATTCTTTAAAAATATTTCTAGTCGCATCAAAGCTTATAGCAATTACCATTACTTCGTTTTAATTTTTAAACTGTATCTCTTCGTCAAAAACCGAAAACAGTACCTTCAACTCCGGTCGATGAACTTTATCGCTACATTTCCGCAGTCTTAATAAACCAACCAAAATGTCCTGATACAAAAGACGTTATCAACAAATGAATATTGAAAATGAATAAATATGAACAAATTACCCAGCTTTAGAAACTCTAGAGTAAATATTTAACTAATCTGTTAAAATCTCAAGAAAAACCTGATCTGGATCCTCGTAAGAAATAAACGTCTCCCATCCACCATTAGCAACATAGTCTCTACGAATTAGCTCAACTTCATAAGGATGAATTTTATTGTGTATCACCTGAAAACCTAACACAATGAACTATTTCCATAAACTACTCATTTCTTACAAAAAAAAGTGAAAAAATGACCGATAATTTTTCAGAACAAAAATAATCAAAAACAAAAACGAGCAGATCAATTATCTCAGTTGTTAAAACAAATCGATTTCTGAAACATATCTAAAAATAACGTATATAAGGTGATACAAGCCAACGTCCAAGTTCCAATTAAGTAACAAATTAAAAAATTTAAAATAACACCTGAATCCCAACTTCACGCGTTCTAACATCACGACATGCAATACCAAGCTGCTTCATTCGTGCAAGAGCATGTTCACGAAGATTTCCATACTGCACACCACTAGTCACAAGGGGCATTGGTATGTCACGTTGCACACGATAAACACGAGTCCAAGGTGGGACTAAAGCCAAAATACGGGCCGTCAGATCCACCAAAACCTTTAAATATAAAGGAATTTAAAAGACTTGAACCTCAGGAAATTCGAAACATATCGTATATTCAGACAAACATTCAATATCATCCTATAGAACACTTTGATGTTTGCCGTAGACTTGGAATTTTTGGGATTCTGTTAAACAATAACAGACAGGATTCCAATGATCTGTACCTATAATGGCTAAACTTCAATCTGAAACTAATATAAAGCAAACCTCTGGTGGATAACTTTTATAACGTCCCGTCTTCCATAATTCATATAAACCAGTGCCACGAATGACCAGTGTTGGATATAATTTGAGACCATCTGGCCGAAATTCTGGATTTTCAAAAAGCTCAATAAACTGTTCCATGTCTCGTTCAATTCCAACATTAGGGAGATTAGGCATCATATGTATTACGACTTTGTACCCCGTATCTTTTGACATTTCAAAACACTCACATACTGCCTTCACCTGTAAATTTAATAGCCGCCAAGTCTCAAAATTTTGCTATGAATTGTTGCTACAAAATTTACGAAAGTGGGTTTCATTTTTTTGTTCCAAACTCATCAGCTGCGTTCATAATTTTTCATACAGATATTGCTGAGAATAATGAGAAATAAGTACAGCCTACAAAAGTTGAACAACAATTCAGAATAATATTAAATTAAAACTAAAAATAAGTTCCCTTCACTTAACGGATGTAAATTTGGAAGACTGTCATTTGTGAGGTAGAATGCAAACAAAATTGCATTTTTTTTATATGGATTAATTTATCATTAAAAATTTGAAGCATTCGTTTCAAATAGAAAAGTAAAAAATTGATTATATTCCCAATTCTTCCTCCTCCTTGTATGAGAAAACACATCACAGTTCAACACAATTGTAAAAGACATACTCTAGAAATTTATTATCCTCCGGTGCCACATTCTAGACTTTTTTCGATCTTTTTGAAAATTTCCAATGAATTTTTCAAACGTTACAGTAGTAATATTTCAAGTAACATAAAATAAACCAATAAAAAAAACATGCAGTATGGCCCCTATTCGTGTCCCTGGCAACATCTTCGTATGTCGATTGCACACCAATTTCAAGTCTTGTACAACCATAACTCAGCATTTCATCTAAATGCCTCGGCAAACAATAATCAGGTCGCGTTTCAATTGTTATGCCGATACATTTCATTCTGCTACGTTCACTGAATTCCACTGCCTATTGAGCAAAGTATACGACAGTTTAAAATGAATTAACTCCATTTGATCTTAATTTGCTCTATTGTTTAAAGTTGAAATCAAAAAACTATTAGCAGAACTTTAAATGAATGCAATATTTAGCAAAAATATTGAAAATCAGAAACCTCAGAAACACTGCTACTAGTATGACCAGTCAACGCATCGTGAAGATTGCGAATAAAATAATCCCGATAATCATTTGGCAGCGACATAAAAGTACCTCCCATCACTATGAATTCTACCTGAAACATTGAAATACATAACTTTTTAAAACATGCTCATAGTTTATGACTATTGGCAAAGAAAGTCGAAGTTCAGAAAACTCTGGAAGGCTTAATCAGAAATTATAATGGAATTCTAGGAAATAATGGACCAATGCTGTTTTAGGATTCATTTTTCTTCTATAAAGCTGCCGTATTTTAATAACTTCATTGATTTTAATAACCACTGAATTCATAAAACAAGTGCCTTTTTACATCGTGCATACGTTTCAAGTTATTAATATGCCACTTTACATGTCGCCGAATGTTAATAAGAAGTTTGAGTTGAAACGAAAACGAACTTTGTCAACATTATGTCCAAGCTGCTTTAGCTGCGTTATTCGACTTCTTGTTTGCAAGAAAGGATTATAACGTGCACGAATTGCTCGCATCGAAGTTGGCTCATAACCCGTGTAGGACTGAGTGCTGTATTCAAAATCAGAATCTGGGCCACCGGGACAGTAGACACAAATGTTACCTGAATATTGCAAAAGTTTTAAAATTATTTCGGGAATGCTCCAAATCACTTCAAAGGATGATGATTTTCTGATAAATAAATGGACTTAGATGAAAATCTCCAACTTGCAGCTTCCAGGGACTCTTATATGATTCGTAACTACAGGATGATGCAAATAATAATACCCAAATAACAGAAAAGAAATTGAGCTAAATATCCAATATTTAGCAAACTTCAATATTCAGACGTTTTAAAGGAATCTATTTATACTCAGCGCAAATCTAATTTATACTTATCACAATTATAAAACAAATTTGAAATAATGATGAAATATGAAATTAGAATTTTTGAAAATTTACCGGTAAAATTGATATGTGGACAACGATGAGGTTTACACATAACAGCAACAACAGCAATACCACTAGCTGTTCGAATTGGTTTAGCTTTCAGTTTCGGTACTAGCCAATTCTGTAAAGTATACCTAAATATCACATATCCATCAAATTGAAGAGTGACATTCGGTTAAAAATGAATAACGCACCCGATATTTTAAAATCAGATTTTCCATAATAAAATATCGATTTTCTTTATGAAGTTTCTTTACAAAGTTTTTTTTAATGTTTCTGGGAATCTACATTACTGATGAATTCAAAACTTCCAAAATTGAACTAATTTCTTAGAGATATCTTGAGAAAACTTGAAGTGGATAATTCATACACAGATATTTACATCTTTCAAGCGTACAAAAGCAGAAAAATTGACTACATACTCTATGTTCTGCAGGCACAGCTGCAATAATATCCACTAGTTTCGGTTGATGAGTGAGTGAATAGCTCGCTGATACTTTACTTTTCAAACGATTCAAATCAATGTCTTTGCCTTCTTGATGGGCTTCGACTAAACGTGAAATAATTTCATTTACTGCTTTAGCGTTTTCTTCTCGAAGAATCTCTTCTGTGGTCATTCCACACCCTGTAATTCACGTTACCCTCGTTATTTCTTGAAACTTAACACAATTAATAAAAAGTTTGTAAGCGAAGCTAAGAAGTAATTGCAATATAACCCAACTGGGAATATCTTCATGTTATAATTCTGCAAAAATTAATGAACTCTAGAAAGTATCATAAACAAAATATTCTGGAAAATCTGTTTGTCAATCAGCAGAATATGTAATATGAAAGAAGCAAAAACATACTGAACGTTTATTAGACAAATAAATGTCAAAATTAATAACACCTTTATTTACATACATGTTCTTTATACCGACAGTATTCATGCGGATATAATCATTGTACAGAGATTTGCATAACGTGTATGCCATTTGTTTGGCTATCGCAAATAATACTAGAATCATTTTTATATCAAAAAACAATTGCATCAAAATGTTTTTTGAGAAAGGCATAGGGAAACTAAAAATAAATCATTCCATGGGTTCATCAACAGGGTTCAAAAAAAGCTTGCTGAGATGACCTGGAATAAACTGTCGTAAAAAATGCATGAGACTATTAAATTCAGTTCCTGATCCATTTAATAAAACAAATTCAAGTGCGCATTTTGCGGCTTTTTGTTTCACATATATTTTGAAGCAAAGCGATACTTCTTCACTGGTTTGATTAATTTGCTGTGTAACCTGAAAACTTAGTGAGAAACTATAAAAATAACTTTCAGAAAGCAAACAAACATGAAAAAGAAATAACTCGGTAGCATTTGAAAGGATGATAAGTGTAAGGTATGGAAAATGCTAGGGAGTATAAATGGCCCATAACAGATTCCTAGTCATATTTTGGTAACATTAAGGACATGCATTAGACATCGAAACAATCTATGATGTAAACATATAAGTGAAACTGATGAACACCGGATTTTTGAAATGGTAGTAAAAACACCTTACTGCTTTTTCCAGAGCAACTGGGTCGTCTGATAGTGCTGAATATTCTCGCATTATTTGACGTCGCTTAAGTCTCCGACCTTCCCATGTACGTCGCTTAGCTATATAAATACGACACAACTCAGTAAAATCACTGTCGAGTCGCGGTCGTTTCTGGAACGGTTCTACTGCTGGTGAGAAAGCTAAAATATTGACGAAGATGTGATTTACAGCATCCAAGCACTGCTCCGCTTGACAAACTCCAATAAGGATTTCCGAGGTATAATCTGCAAGCAATTTCGTAAACTTTTAAAATATTTGCAATGTAAAACTTGTGATTTTCTCAAGTTAATGCAGTCTTCCATCAAGAAATTAATCTCATATCACTGAAGATTATAAACGACTACCAAATAATTTGCTCTTAACAAATAATTTGTCGAAAAACACCTACCAAATAATTCAAAGACACCATAACTTGCTCAAAACTATGTCATAAAAACTGAATTTGGTCAGGTTAAGATTTTTAAAAATTGCGACAAATTACGTAGCTAACAGTTCAGTTTAATAAGAGCATGAACCGGCAAGGTCAAATTAGTAATCAAAAGTTTCTATTCAATAATAAATATTTAATAATAAACAATGAAGAAAATTTCTCTCAGCCTTATCAACTAAACGAAAGATATTAGGTCTAAAGGAAAGATAAAAGTAAACCTGAAGAAGACTTTGATCCAAATTCAGTAGCAGAAGGTTCTTGCAATATAGCTAAAAAAGAGTCTGGCATTGTTTTCATACGTGACAACGCAAACATCATTCGACGGCGCATTGCAGCGATGAATTTATCAGAAACTAACATGGAAACATTATGTGACCATTCCAGTGGGTCCTGTAATAATTTGCAGTTATCTTTTTTCACTTCAAAGTGTGTATCATATTTTACTCATTTAAATATGCATTTATTGACAAGACCATTATAGTCGCAGTTTTCTATTTTTTCAATTTTCTAAACAACTAATAAAAGTTTTGCCTGGATATTCAAATGTGCAAACTTGAAAACACTCTGAACATTGGCATCTGGAAACAGCTGTTGGAACTGATCAAATAAGACAGTATTGCCCAAACATGGACATAATATTGTGTCTTTCAATTTTAACTGAACGAACCAAATAAAAAAATCCTGTAAAAGAATTAGTAATCAGCTTAATTTATAGCCTAGTGAACTAATGAACAAATATGTCATTAGTTTTTCACTTTCTAAAAAATTCATTTCGAAAAAGAAAGATAAGAAATACAAAGAACAGCAACCTTGAACAATTTGTTAAGTGTTAAACTAGATAAGTCCAAAGGATTAACAATAAAATCTATTCTCCATCCATTCGCAATCACTTCTTCTTGAGAACGTTGAAGAGGGGGTATGAAATCATGTAATTGAAGATAAGTTATACACAGAAGATTCAGTATGTAGGCGTTGAAATATGACCTCTAAAATAGAGTCAAAGTAATCGCAATAACTGTTAGTTGACACTATAGTAGACAATGAAAAATAACTGCAGCGAAAGCTCGTAAAGGGTATAAATGAAAAAAGACTCTTAAGTTTCATCAAAAAAAACTGATGAATCGAATTGCTTCAGTAGATCTCATACCTCTGAATCGTCAGTTTTCAACAGGTCATTCGCATGAGCCCAAAACCTGAAGGACATAAGAAATTTCCGAATAAGTTGAGAGGAATCACATTGTATAATAGTTTTAAGCCAATTCGATTTCGCATAGCCAAGACGATTATCCACAGATAAGTCCACAGTATGTTTTCTGAAGATGGAGTATTAATTGATCCAAGAGAGCGCAAAGTTTTGAAATACCTAATACTTTTGTAAACGACTCGAAGTTTTTTAAAACATCAAAAGAAAAGCTATTCTCAGTGAAATTTAAATTTCTGCAGATTAAAAAATGATGATAGCTTCAACACACCGACTAATGGTGAATCGTACAAGTGGGCAACGTGCGTCTAAGATAGGATATTGACCAGTGACAGGTGCCGTAGAACATTTTCGTAAATCGTTTAATATCTTATTTAACAAACGAACACGATCTGAAAATGTGGCAGAGACTGGTTCAGTAAAACTAAATGTAATTTAAATCTGAGAAAATAAAAAATTTTGGGACTAAGGATTGAGGTCATCAAAACTGATTTTCGATCGAATAATTTTAAGCTCTACTAGAGACCTTAAAACACTGCTGTACTCCTTGCCATTTGATTATGGCCAAGTGTTCCACGATAGTGAAGGAATTTCAAAAAAAAAAAAAAAAATACTTTCAATATGAAGAAGAACAGCTTTACTTATTCTTAGTATTATCTAGCTGAATCAATTTGGAGCTATACTCACCAGCATCAGTAAGCCTAGCATATTCTTCTGCACAAATTCTACGTCCTTTCAATGCGTTAATATCACAGGTCAGTAACGTAAATTTATTTCTTGCTAAATCTCCAGCACAGTGTACTCCCGTAAGTGGTACGTTGAAAAACAAACTTGCGTCCTGAAAACTCAAATATTTCATTTTCAGACTTTCCCTAAACACTATTATTTAAAAGTCCTCGATTACAACATTCAATTCCATAGTAAAAAGTGTTATGTCTTAAAAAGTAAAAATTATTGTGTCTTATAAGGTTTCAAATTTTCTTATCAAAATCTCCGACCTGCAGAACAAACTAAGTAAACCATTATTATTACTAAACAGTAACTTCTTGAATTGAATTAAAATTTACGATATCGGAGTCTTTCGTGCTAAGAGATGTTAACAAAGAGCCAAAAATCCGGACACAGACATCAGATGAAAAGTAATGACCGAGTGCCACTGTAAGTATTTCAGCATATTGAGCTCGCTCTGCAACCTGGAAAGCCTTTCGTATATTTAATTCTTAATTTATTCCAATCAAAATAAATGCAACTAAGAATAAGAGTTTCGAAATCTTCACCGCCTCAATAGGTACATTCTAGACCACTGAGGAGATCAGAGACATTTTACGAATATAAAGATGTCGTTGAAGAGAATTAAATTTGCTGCAAACCAAATTAAATTATTTCGAACAGAATTGATATGGAATTTTAGAGTCATACCTCTGCATCAGTGAGACAATATAGCTCCAATAAAGCATCCACTTGTCGAGCAAATGTTGGCAGTCTGTCAATTTGGCTCATGATTTTATTAGTATCGATTATATGCACCTTCGGTTTCGACTTATATTGGTCGAAATTTATTTTGCGCGCTTGTATCGGCACAACTTGCTAGACTTTATAATTAGTATGATATAAAAAGAAAAAAATGGAGCAAAAAACGGAAAAAAAGAAAATGAAACTGTCCACACAATCAAGAAAGAATTTTTGGATGCTTTGAACTGCGACGGCATTTAAAGCAAGACTTAATTAAAAAGCAAAACAAATGATGTGTTAAAACGAACATGTCCAATCCGAACTTTATCTTCAAAAATTGCTCTATGAGCCGAGAATTCTTGGTCAAATTCGACAATAGCATATTTGGCCTTAATGTCCAAGTGAACCTTTTCCACTTTTCCAAAACAATTGAGGGCTTCTGAAATCTGCAAAAAATTTTAGTCAGCACAAGAAATAAATGCAAATTAAATTCGGACGACTGGTAAATCAAACTAGATACTGTTCTGAATTAGACTGGTAGTTGCTAATAGTTTACTTTCTGAATAAGTGCAAAAAACTAGTTATATTTTAAACTATATCCCTTGCATAATGAAAATAGGGCAATATCTAGAAATCCATTTTGACTTTTCCTGCAAAGAATGAAATCATTAACAAAATTAATAGATAAAACCTCGTTTTCGGCGACAGCTATTTCGGGATTCAGTCCAGAAATAAATACTGATCGGGCAGCCAAAGCTAGCAAAGCATCACGTTCTCCGACCTTTTTATGGTGCCGCTTACCATTATTGTGTACATTTAACAGTGCTTCTGATGACAAATGAACCTTACATAAATCACACCAGTACATTCCTAACAATTCTAGAATATAATCAATTGCTTAGAATAAAAATGTTTCAAAGTAATAAAAATCAAATCCATTGAACCTCTTCCACTACCTGTTATATAAAATTTACATTTTAGAGCCTTGATACTGTAAAATTTGTCGAAGTTTTAAATATTTTACCAATCTTTGTAGTGACTAACAGCAATTTATCAATTTCCAATTCATTTGTGACCTTGAAATAGAACAGCTGTTATCTATTACAAACTAATAGAAGAATCAAATCGCAAGGCAGAATATTAATCAGAATTTTACTTCAATACTATAATCACAACATAAAAGAATATTTACTCGGTAAAATGGAATATAAAGTAGGTAAGCAATAACAAAAGCAATATAGTGAGAGGCTTCTTATATGTTACAATTAGAAAACCTAACATTAAAAAGCTGCCTATATCGGTCATATCCTATGTCTCAATCAGATGAAAGTAAAAAAGATCTACAGTAGCTTAATGCGAAATTACAAAAAATAAGGAATTACAACTTTGGAAATTTCAACTTAATTTCTCATCCAAGTCTTAAGTACAGATGTTGATTAGCGAACAATTAATTATAGTAATGGATTACCACTGATTGGTGACTTTATCACAATTATAACAACACCGGTAAAACTATTGCAAATTCATATTTAAACATTTACGGCTTACATACAAAGATTGCTACTCATTTAAAAAAGGAAATTTATTGTAATCAATGTGAAGATTTTTATATACATGCCAAAAATGTTCAAAAATACGCAATAAGCATTATTGCTTCCACATCAAAGTAAGAAATTACAAGTCCTCTCAATATATTTCATTTCTTATAATCGAGATCGGCCCAATCACCCCGTTTCCTTTTATATTCGCAGTATTCTTCCCATTTCCTTTGCATTTCATTTTTCCCTGTTCGACGATATTCTGATCTTTCTTTGATATATTCATCGGTGATCTTTTGACGGAACCATGGGTCGCTGAACCTGAAAAATACAAGAAATGAAAAAGAAATACAAAGTTCAAATTGTCCGGATCTACAAATGATATAAAAAATACCTTACACTTAATGCATACTTGAGGCGAAAAGTAAAACATGGCTCAAAATCATGAAATAAAATCAAAATGCAAAGATGAGCCCTATATTAAAACTTGTATCTCTTAGCTCATCAAACCACACAAATTCGTATTAAGCGAAATGTGCAACAAAATGGGTAGTAGAACTTAATTCGCGAGCTGACATTTTTCGTACTTCTCCAACTCTTTTTGACATTTTCTTAATCCAATAATGGTACCTTCTTCCCTCAAACATCGTGTCAAGCCTACAAATGATATATGTATATATATTTAAATAATCTTAGACATATAAATGAATACAGAAATATTCTCCATCAACTACCAGCACACTTAAAAGTTTAATAACAAGAGCAAAATCATTTAGAATGCAAAAGCAAAGAAGCTATAAAGAAAAAAGCTGTGACTTTCAAGCGGTTCACGGCATTCAATTTTTTGTATCTGCTCATTCATACGATTAGGTATTAAAACATCTGCTTCCAACCGACGCAATGACCGATCATTCGGATCTCCTGAAAATAAAAAAACAGCACTTTTCAAAATAAAAAGGAAAAAAAAAATAGCAATGAAGAATCATCATATTGCTGAGTTTGCTTGTATACATCCCAAAAGATTTCAAAAACCACTTTACTGGGAAATGCATCCAGTAATTTTTCCATTTTCCCTTCAATAACAACGCCTGGTCATTTGAATTTCCTTAGAATGATGTACTATTCGAGGTAAATAAAATGTGATATACAAACCAACTCCATGTGGTCCCCCGATGGACTGTTGTGGTAATGCAGTTTTTCGAACTCGAAACTTTTGGCCGCTTTCAGCATCTACGAAAACTTCACCTTCTTTCAAATGATGCAAGTCATCTGTTCTAATTGGTCCATCCGTTGTCCATCCTTTCATATCAGAATGCAATCGTACCTACTTAGATAATAATTGCTGGAAAAGAACGAAAACAAGACGGAATAAAATAGTACCGTTCACCACAACAGATGTCGATTATGCAGTAATTTGCAAAACTGACTTAACCCATCGTTTTCATTTTATCTGTTCACGGCCTAACCTTACAACATATCTCCATCTCCTCTCTCTAAACCTTTCACACCACATACGACTTTGCAAAATATTGGGACAGATAAGCATGATCTTCAACTAAGAGTACCAACCTCCAATCAAGTAGTTTGGCATTAATAAGAACTAGGCAGAAACTTCTCTACAAGAACAAACATGGAAAGGACTACTCGATCTCAAAGTACGATTTAGCCATGAAATACTGACTGGGCAAATTTCTCAGAAAGTACAAACCAAACCGGCTTCGGAGTAAGCAAGTCACGTAAATTTAGTGATGAAAGTGGGAGTGTAGGTGTGATGCTACACATCGGCGTTACTCTACTATTGAATGTCTCGATAGGATAGTACAGTCCAGTGCATTGCAGTAAAGAACTGACAGCATTCTCATGACAATTCAAGATGCATTTCAATACACAGCTTCCGGAATGAGAGGACTGGGAAGGGGAATGAGCCCGGGCTCCGGCCCTTTAGCTTGCTTCGATTTTAAGGTCGCATTCGGTGAATCTAGTGGGTTTAAACTGAGTTTTATCGAACCATTCAAAGCAGGAATAACACTTCTATCTTATGGTTCGTATATTTCGATCGTTGTATAAGAAGCATATTCAGTTAAGCAGACCGACCGAGACAATGATTTTGCACTGGTGCTCAGGTCATCATCGCACAAATTTGTTCTGATTGGAAGGATAAAAGTGTCGGAGTGATCTAGCTGTTGCACAGCGATGTTGCTGGTTTAGCAACTGAATTTGCAGAATTGAAGAAGCAAGCTTATGGCGAGAGGAGGACGGGGGGAATGTGGAGTACGTAATTTAAGGTGTGGGTTGCGAAATTTGGGGCGTATGGAATGCAGGTACGACATTTAAGGTGCAGAGTGCAGGGTGGAGAAGGTTAAAAACCACTGCTTAGATGGTTTTAATGCGAGCGATATTTCTAATGGTTGATTATCTTCCCTTTTGAAATGAACTTTTTGGTTTTTTTTAGTGTAACGAACTAAGAACTTTTTTAAATTCATTCCCTTTTTTGCTTCTGTTTAATCAGTACTTTCTGTGCACTTCATCCATTCTTTTTACTTTCACATTTGGATATATTTGCAATTTAATGGCACATATCTACAGTACATTTATACGTATATGACAGAACATGTACTTTTTTTTGATGTACTTCTGTACCTAATTCGTTTAGTAGAACGTTTAGAGAGAGAAAATGGTCTTAGCTAACAAAATGATAGAAAATATAGTATTACTGCATAGTTTTGGATGGGAATAAGATATGAACACTGTTAGACTTCCAAAAAAGCCATAGGGCCAATTTTATTTCGTTATTTACGAAAGGGAAAAAATAAATTGAAAATTGGAAGAGGAGCGTGAGTATTGACATTTTCAGTAGTAATATTCCATTTTTATTGTTAATTCAGATAAATTACAGCTAGGTTAAGCTTCTCTCACATTAAATTGTCGGTGGAAGAATAGAGGTCTCATGAAATGATTAAAAGGTAAATATTATCATTTCTGCTAAAAATCCTTTCCTTATTGTTTCTTCCAAATAATTTATGGTAATTCCGTTTAGTTCCCCTGAATTTCTTCAAATGTTTAAATTATTCTCTATGATTGCTTTTTTCTATACAATCATCCTTTTAAGTGATAAACACGGAGAATAGGAGACAGAGAGAGAGAAAGAGAGGTCAAAATGAATTGATACTCTCATTCCTTTACTTATTATGACTAGTTTTCAGCGCGCATTCACCTTGTTGAATTATTCCATTACTATAAATAAGCATTATAAACAGAATAAAATTTCAAAGGATCGATGAGTTTAATTTTACAATTTTTTGACAAAATTTTCAAAATAATTGTTTTCCCGCCCTGGCATTAATTGTAATTTTTATCGTTTCGCAACCATTCCAAAAATTTTTCATTAAACTGAAAACTTATCACTTCGTAGTATTTAATCAATTCTTTCTCCTTCTCACCTTGTCAGCTATTTTGTTTTCGTATTTATTTCGTCGTAATCGTTCCCTTCAGTTTTCATTTTCTTTATTTCAGTATCTTGTTTTTATCTTGTTTTTCTGTTTTGATTTCAGAAAAATACTTATTTTCCATTTTAAGCATTGATTGAAATTTTAGATTTTCAGAAAATTTGGTGATAAGGGAATGCAGATCTGGATATGGCGTTTCTATAGTGTTTTTTGTATTATCTGCTGTTTCCTACCATCATTTTGTGTATTACAAAAGCAAGAATTGCAAGTGAGCAATTTTTTGCGACATTTTTCTTTAAAATTCGATTATGTTCTGTTGCATTTTAATGTATATTTATGAATCTTAAACAAAACCTTAAAAGAATAAATTTGTCAATTTTTCTTGTAGCTTATAGTTTTACGTATCGTTATTTTTGTGTTGGATTCACTTTATTCTAAAGTTTTCTTCAGTATCCGATAGAATTTGATAAAATTCAAACAAAAAAAGACCATGAAGGATTGGGATTTCAATTTCAGGAACTGCTGCTATTTTCCTTTAATTCTATCAATAGTAGTATGAATAATGGTATTAACTATATCTGTGCAGTAAATTAAGGGTTGAGTTGCAGCTTGCAAATGATACTGGTATTATAACAACCGAAAAGAAGACACATCTAGCTGGTATCAGAGTCGAGGGATTACCGTCTGAAGATAACGGCTTTGTTGGTTATAAGTAAGTTGGACATTTTGCATCATAGTATAATCAATACACACTTAGCCCCCATGATTTACATCATTTTTTTATGCCTTTTCGTAAACGGAATTATCTTCGTGAACTAGGTTAATAATTTATTTTCGTTTGCATTTTGATAGGAGGTTTCAAAATTCGTATTTAAAATATTTCAACGAAATATTTCAATGATAAAGATGACTTAATTTGTAAGGGTTCCATCTTTCGTCTATTTCTGTTTTACTAAACTCATTGAGTACGAAAAAGATCCTTCCAGCCAGTGGTACACCACGACATATAGAAATGTGAAGTAAGGTTTAGCACAACAGGCCATGGTGTTCATTAAAAAATTATAGTCTATGTGGGTAATTAGAAGTTTTGATAGTATAATAAATATATTTGTGCAAAGGAATACCTAAAAACAGAAATAAAAAAATTCTTTGCTCAAGATTCATTTATTAATAATAGTATTTTTCATTTATTTTGACGTTGTGTTTGTAGAAGGTCGATATAGTTAAGAAGTCATTTTGAAGCAAAAAAAAAAATGACTTGTAAATATTATAGATACAGGGACTTTGTTGGCGGAAAAAAAAATTTATTGACTGAAAAAGGTTTTGCAAACGTTCGGTGGTAAAAAATGATGTAATGTTAGTGCTAAACATCATTTCAGATTTCAGCTCGTGGTGATATTCCTTCTGGAGTATTTATTGGAAAGCTTTTTCATACTCACGACTCGTTTTATTCAGTAAAAAAGTCACATTGAGCAATTTAATTATTTGTAAGTCCGCCAAAAACTGTGGAATGTCTGCAATCCAGGACGCTGAAGTTAAATTTCTGGAGTTGGAGTTTACAGTTGATAAAAGTCAAAATTTTTTTCTTTAGCTTATTCATTTACTTGAATAAAATTTTAGGATACGGGAATGGATGCATACTAGGAATTTCGTATATCTTTTACTGCTGGGAATTTCGTATCTTTTTGTTAATTTTTTAATTTTCACAGCATGTTTTTGCTTAATTATCTGGTCACTTTTGCAGCTATGCTGTACTTTTCTGGGTCTTCCTGCCAATGGACGTGCTGTATAAAATCATAAATGCTTTTTCTACACGAATTCATTGTTGATTTTGTGCAAGTGATGAGGATGTTTTCTAAATTTTCTAATCCTATTGACTAGATGACGCAAGAGATTCCGGAATTGCAGTGATAAAGAAGTATCGATAGTACAGCCGGATGTTCCAGTTCGAGTGGTGTTGTTTGGTTTCGGAATGGATGACATAGCATTGGTTGTTTTCACTCGAGCGTGGAATAATTGTTCAATGTTCGATATCGAGATTGTACAAGCTGACTTTACGGTCCAGACCGATAAACGTGTGGTTGTTAAAGCAGCCTTCCCTGAGTTAGCCTTAAATGTTTCATCCTTTTTTTAGTAAAATTCCTGTTACTCGTTTTATTGGATTTGTCTAACTAATTATCTAATTAGAATTATTCCTTAGTGATTTTTGGAAGTCATTCACTTCTAATTTCAGTTCAGCAGATCTTTATTATGTGTGCGTTAAACAGAAGCCAGAAAAGAGTGAAAAAGAAGAAATTGAACAGCACTTCGTAGTGGTTGGTTCTCCTGATGTTTATGTTAAATTAATAGTAAAATATGGATTCAAGATTCAGATATCTGGACAACTTATTCGTTTCGTTAACTTACATAATTATAACATTAATCATATGTGACTACACTGTGGTATCTCAACACAAAGTAGTGTGTAATTGGTTGGTATAACTAGGCTTGTGGAAACATTTGTTATTCAGTATTATTGGTGAGAAAATTTAATACGATTTACAAGTCAACAGTAATGTATGATGAAGTGTTAAAATGTAGGTTAGGGTAATTGCTGCGAAGGAATAATACATTACAATTCAAATAAAAAGGAAGTATCTATAATTAGATAAAGCTATAAAAGCACTTGTGGGACGTTTCCTTTCTGCAGTTTTTTGGAAATTTAACTTCTAGCTGAACGATCTGCGTGCTACAATATCGACAGAAATACCACCACGTCAATATTATTTGCCTATGGGTATTCAAATTGCGGTGATTTGTTGTCTCTTTGTCCTGTCCGGTTTATTTTCTGGTTTGAATCTTGGGTTAATGGCACTGACACCGCAAGAACTTATGCTCATACAGAAGTCGGGTATGTATTAAACTTTTCCAGAAGTATAGATTTGATTTTCAAAGCTTTTTATTTTATGTAACTTGCTATTTTTTAAACGAATATGAGTGGTTAGTGCTTTTACTTGAAGAATAAGACTTCTTTTTTCATGTTTGCAACATTGTCATTTGTTTAAAAAACTTTTTAAATTCAGAAGGACATGATTTAAAACAAAGTTTATTAGCACAATAACCTATTTAGCTAATGATTTTTTACTTACTTCTACAGTAGTGTTGAATTTCAGGTTCAAAAAAAGAACGTGCATATGCAGAAGTAATACTACCTGTACGACGTTCTGGAAATTTACTACTCTGTGCCTTGCTTATAGGAAATGTTTGTGTTAATTCTGCTATTTCCATACTTTTCGATGATCTCACAAGTGGTTACGTCGCCCTCATAACCTCCTCTGCTGGAATTGTGGTTCTTGGTGAAATCTTCCCACAAAGCCTTTGTGTCAAGTGAGGATCTATTTTCTGTTAAACCGAACAAAAAACTTAAGTTTATCTGAAACATATTTAATTTTTCTATTCTGTCCTGTAAAAAATTAGATCACTAGCCATTAAATTTTCTGTATACACTGACGTATGCTTATGTTATATTTCGTCATGCGAATTATACGCTGAATGCTTCTTGGTTGTAATTATGCTGCCCTTTGTCAAGTAGGCACCTTCTAAAATTCATTGTGCAAATAACTTACACGTTAATGGTCATAAAGAGTGGTCTCAAACTACTTTTGCTCATTTTTTTCAGGAAGGGACTTGCAGTTGGAGCGCGAACTATATGGATTACTCGCTTTTTTATGGTGCTTACATTTCCTCTTGCTTACCCAATCAGTAAAATATTGGATGTTCTACTAGGTGATGAAGTAAGTCATTTTCCTATGTCGCGAATCAATTTGTCACAAAATTTGGTTTTGAAACTAAGTTTGTTCCATGGTTTTGTCCTTTCATCCTGACTCTAATGCTTTCCAAATTCATATCTTGCAGTATGAAAATTTTTTGACAGCATGGCAGCTTGGGTCAATTTGAGATGAATAGCTTCGCTTTATGTTATTGAAAATCGAGAAGGAAAAAAACATTTCCATCTTTTACCAAAATCTTTCTTGCATGAGATTTTTCAAGTATTGATGATTGTTTTAAGAGCAGAGCCACCCTCAGCATGGTAAAAGTAAACTAACTAAACTATTACATTATTAGTTTCATATATCTGTCATATATATGGTACGAACAGTATTTTAGGTAATATCCTATGATCGTAAACGGTTGATGGAGCTTATCAAAATGTCAACACGCGATGAAGGATTAGCAGAGGAATTGAAGATTGCTGTTGGTGCTATGGAGATATCCGATAAAACAGTAAGCGATGTGATGACCAAAATTGATGTAAGTTAACATTCACATTAGCTTGGCTGAATTGTATATGTATATTTCGAACTTATTCTCTGACGTTTTACTATAATCATTTTATAGGATGTATTCATGCTTCCTGACACAACGGTTTTAAATACAAAAACTGTTGCCGAAATTCTACGTATGGGATACACTCGTATACCAGTTTTCTCTGGAGATAGGTATCTCTTTTCAAATTTCATTTTTTCATTAGTTCGATTGTCCATATGACGCGCTTCTATCCCAAGAGATACTAGATGTAGTGCACATAATGCATGCTAGTCTAGATTTCATTTTATTTCTTCAAACTCTGTCAAGCTCACTAATATTTTGAAGTATAATTCCATTTATGCATTACAGAAATACGGTAGTAGCGTTATTGTTTGTGAAGGATTTGGCACTCCTAGATCCAGATGATAATTTTACTATCCAGACAGTTTGTGGCTTTCACGAACACCCTTTACGTTTTGTTATGGAAGATACCCCTCTGCGTGTGATGCTTGAGGAGTTCAAGAAAGTAAGTGATTACGACGTGTTATTATCGTCTTACTGTTTTATTTAGAAATGTACTCTAACCGTTCAGTAATTTCACTGACCAGAAAGCTGTAAACTTGTTAACTGTTGCTTATTTGTAACAGGGTGATTACCATCTGGCGATGGTGCAGCATATTGTGGAGTCAGAAGAGATGGATCCAGCTTATGAACTTGTTGGAATCGTTACTTTGGAAGATATTGTTGAAGAAATCCTTCAAGCAGAAATAGTGGATGAGACGGATGTTGTCACAGATAATGTTCATCGGATACGTCGACGTAATGCTCAGGTTTTCATCTTTAAAGACTTATTTTATATTTTCAGGATAGTATTACAAAAACGGTAAAGATGAGAGGTTTTGAATTAGGTATAGTTAAAAAGTTTTTTTCAGAGCACTCTCTGTATTAGACTTTTTTGTTGGTTATATCTCTATTTGTTATCTATTCTAAATATTGTTTCCTTTTTCACTTTTTCACAATATCTTTTCTTGTTTTAATGTTTTAGGTTAGTTGTTCGTTAGGTTGAAATTTTCGGAATTTTTTTTTTATAATTTATGCTTATGTCTTTTCTTATTATTTCTTCAAAATTTACTAATTTGAAACATTGTCGAGAGAATTGAGAGCAGTGATAACAGAGGATAAGTTACTTGTTAAAAACACTACGCACAGTTTTCTTAAATGCTTCTGTTCAGTAAATCCAAAAACAAAAGTGAGTCGTCTGTTGACGAACCGCTTAATAAGAGTTAAAAGCAGACAGCTTTGGTTACTTTATTTATATTTTTAATTGTTTCCTTACTTTCTATATTTCTTTTTGCTCTTGTTTGACATCACATTTCCCTGTTTGTTTCGTCATATATACAGTAACATCTATGTGTGATTCATTTTTTCTAAGATTGCTATCCCTTTTACCCTTTAGAGTTTAAGGTTTGTTCTGCAAACGTCTTTAAATTCTTTGAGTCTGTTCGTAATGCAGTGATATAGAATTTTAAAGAATCAAAACCAGTTATCTTATATTACTATTTTTCAAAGGTTGTGTTTGACTGTATGTGTCATTAGTCCAATACTGGAATGAAAAAACAATCCCCCAAATAGTTTAACTACATTCTTGTAGGTAATAAATTCCAGTTAGTAGCAAGGTTTCTGTTCTCACAAATTTCCCCTTTTAGAATTTGCCATAAAACTTATTAAAGTTATTTTTTCAGATGTTTACTACGTTTATGGTAAACAGCTAAAGAATATTATTTTTGGACATGTTTATTATTCCTTTTAAAAATTAATTTCCATTGCAGATTTTTTTTAGGTAGAGTGTTTTTCCTTAAGGGCGAAAAAATTTCTGTAGATAGTTTTTTTCTTTTAAATAATTTCACAACATCCGTTGATTGATATTATTTTGAACTTCATCATTTCATTCTAGATGATTAATAAGTATGTATTTTGCCTTAATTTAACGCGTCCTTGTGTCGTTATAAATTGAAAAGTTTTGTCTTATGTTTGTTTCATGCAAACGACTAAGAAAAAGTAAATATGTCATGTCTTGTTAGCTTATTTGTAAAGAAAAAAAAAAGGTTTAATTTATACTGATACAAGGATAGTGCTAAAAACCTTGAATTAAGGTGAAGTATATGATTATTAATCATTCTTTTCGATTCGGGAAAATTAGATTTTGGTTGGTGGGTATTTGTAGGAAGGCTATAGAAGCTTGTTAGTTGTATTTGATATTTGAACTGAAGAGCTGTATTTTCCTCCTCGCCTGTGCATGCATATTTATCTGAATGATCATCCGAGAATATTTCCATTTCTGAGAAAATATGAAAGTTAAATTTTCAGATCAATCATGTCAGTAGTCTTCAGCAAGGACTATTCACAAATTGCATAATATACACATTTCAAAGTATCTGTCTTTACCACTTTTTTATTCAGTAGTACCACTAAACCACTTATTTGATAACTGAACGATTGTTTGGTTTAAGCGCTTCCTCTTTTGCAACACTTCACTACTGCTTTGTTTTTGTTTTTCTATGCTTACTTGTATCTTTATGCTGTTGATTTTACTAGGTTACTGAATACTTGTGACTTCCGAATAACAGGTTAGTGTTTGTAATGTGGATTCACGAATTCTTAGCGAAGTTCTATATGCATCAAAGTTGTCTGTTTTATTCTTTTTTTTTTTTTTTTTTTTTTTTTTTTTCAATTTTTTTTATTATTTGCGCCTTCGTTATTTATTTCATCAGGAGGTTTATCTTAACAACTTTCAATCTTTTTTTTTTT
>PQVD01002022.1:0-14653 GCA_003012265.1 Setaria equina
TATAAGATTGCAAGTAGCTGCCTAAATTAATAATAGCAATAAACTATAAGAAAACGCATTGAGAAAAAAAGAAAGGAAAGAAAAAGACTGAAACGAAATGCAACGAATAGAAGATAAATTAAATATGAAAATATTTAAAGTTAAATCACATATTGGATAAATGTTTTTTAAAAAAATATCTCGAAAGGATGGCAAGTAAAATAATAAAAAGAAAGAATTTCTTGAACTGCAATTCAAACTTAGCATTATGCGAAACCAAAATGTTAATAAAGCTTCAAAAAAATCGTAATAAAGTAGAGCCCGTATGCTTAAATAACATGAGGAAGAAATTCGTCAATAAAAGAAAAGCACATCAAAACCAAGCACTGGAATGTAAAAATTACCACATGGTACACTAATTTCCAACAATGATTGTTAATAAATAAAAACCATTCCAATTGTCCAGTTCCAATTGCCAGTATATTATGAATGAGGAGATTACTAACATTAATAATATCTTGCGACAAAAGAAGGCATATCATGGAAGAGGTGACTTATCTAGACAGCGATAAATCTGAAGTGATTAAATTCTAAAGTCATTAGGGAAATATGCAATTATTTACCTGTTAAATTTCTTTCATCTTCAACTAGAAATAACTTTTGAACAATTACATCAAGATAAACATATGCTAATTGTTTATTCAAACGTGGATATTGTAAAATACGAAAAACAGTTTGTATTCCGTGACGAAGCTCTTTATGGCCAATTAATTTAATGAAACAAAATGGCAGTTGTTCTCGCAAGCACTCCAGTGTTAAGCGTTGTGCCAATTCCATACGTAACATTTTTTCCTAAAAAAGCAATCTAATCATCTCACAATATTATTTTTTATTGAAGATTAACAAAATTTATAATGTTCCACTTGTGTTTTATGTTACAGCACAATACTCAATGGGTATTTTATATTACAGCACAGGGGAAGGAGGAAAGTTGTTTATGTTCTAATGAATGATAAAGAAAGTAAGAAAAAAAATGTGAAAAATAAGGATTAAAAACACATTAAAGCAAATAAGTACAGAACAAACTCAATAATGGGAAAAAAAACATGAAATTCGTTGTAATGGTTTAGGAAGTTTACCTGATCTGTTACTGTCGGACTACTAACACCAAAAACAAAATCTTGAATGAATCGCAGCATACGTATACAATTAGCTTCTACAGATATGCGATTCAGAAATCGTCTGAATAGAACAACTGCCACCGCATCAATAGTATCTCTCATTAAACGTCGAATGATAATTATAATCCACAGTGACCATCGAGCAACACCAAATAATCGATTTAAAATGAAAAGTACGGCATCAAAGAAGCTTCTGAAAATTTAAAATTTAATTCTTGACTTATAGTTTTGGTTCAAAGCTTAAAACTTGGTACTTCCAGAAAGTCATCCTAACCCAATTACGACTAAATTCGTAACTTCTTTTACATTTTATAAACCTAGGATAGGATATCGAAAATTACACCTTTAATCAATCAATTTTTGGATGACTATGTGAATTACAGAAATACAACAACGAAACGACTAGTAGTTTTAGAAATGGAACAAAAAAGAAAAAGATTAGTGAAATAAGTGTTGTCAAAAAGAGATTAAGAAATAATACATGATTTTATCATTAGAATAGGTACCTCGTCCATAACGTGCTCTCTGTGAGGGAGAAATCTATTTGAGCACTTGGGCAATTGTTACCATATATCTCACTTTGTAACACCTTCCGTGTTCTACTGCCAAAATCAGGGTTAAACGACGATATACTGCTAAAAAAAATTACAATACTACATAATAATTTATAACTAGCACACAAAATTATCTGTGCATTATGGATTACAAGAGTTAACAAAGAATGAGCAAGTGAAAAGTCTTCAACAGTTTTTGCTACTTAACTAGTTATAAAGTAGAAGTTTGTGACAATCCAAGTAACACCATATACAAAATATCAAGAGAGTCTCTCTTTACTCTAGAAGCTCATGCTTGTATAAAGGATCATATTTTTGATACAAAAATTCACAGTTAAGAATAAGAGTTAACTTCTATTCTTAATGAAATCTACGGTTTGAAAACTCACCACGAATCTGCCGAACTGTGTGAATGTGGGACTAATGTCGCCGCTAGCATTGATAAAATAAAAGGTTTCAAATTTTGACCTCTTTCACGGGAAAATTTACTCGGCATTTTCTTAACCATCTAAAAATTATTGAAGTCGGTAATAATGCATGTTCACTAAAAAAGTGAGCACAGGTACAAAAGTTACAGGTAGAAAAAAGGAAGGTAGGATAGAAGAATAAAGAAAAAAAAGGAATGATATGAGGAAATTATTTGTTGCTTATTTATGGACATCAAATTCATTCAAAAACTATAACTTACGTTCCAAGGATAAAGATCTGAAATTTGCGTTGAGTCCTTCAATTTTTGTTCAGTACTCAAAAAAACGAATAGTAAATCTGACTGTTTAAGAGCTGACTGAAAAAAAAATCAGTTTTATATGGATGACTAAATATTTTCATGCTATGCGAAGAATACTAGTAAATGACTGGTTGTTAAACAAAATGTTAATTTAAAAAGTAAGAAAGGAACTATTTAAATATAAATTCTTTGTCCTTGATTTTCCATTTTTCTTATGCAGGAATAATATATTCAAAAATAGTAGCAAATTAAAAACATTCAACTTCTACCTGCTTTGCGAGTAGCTGAATGAAACGTTCGAAGTGCCCTCGTCGCGACTCCACGTAAGCACGACTTTTAACATTGAAAAAACGCCGTGGTGGTAGTAACTCGGTTTTAATCGTATTTCCATGAAATTCTATCAGTTTCGATTCCAAAATGTAAAACTCGTTATAGTGACGAATAACAGACCACTAGAAATGTTGATACCTTATAAGTAAACCATTCGTCTCAAATGAGGTTAATAGATTTCGATGTCCGGGATAATATTCTAATCATATTTCTCTTAGCGTAGCAAGAAACGACTTACTTTTTGTGGTAATTCAGTGGTTGTTTGCTCATTTTCATCGTCTGTGCCAAATCGTTGAACACAAATGACATATACGTACATCGTATGACCTAATCATCTATATGGGTAGTTAACTTTTACAGATCAGTATTTGATTTTTTATCTGAAAATATTTACTGATTTATCATATTACTAAAGAAATCTTTAGCATACCACCAACAGGATCTCGCCGTGGTTCAACGCATGGGATTGTTACGTTCCATTTACTCATATCACGTTCTGGATCGAACATCGGTATTTCAAATGAACTACTGGAATTTGTCTGCTGCTCAATAAGCTCTTCGTCAGGCTAAAATTAAATGCCGAACTGTTTATTTTATATCAGAATTTACCGCTGAGTGGAATATTAATTAATTAATAATATGAAGTCTTCATTATTTCTATGAAATGAAATAACATACTATACTGGAGACGAGTTGTTCATCTTGTAGTTTCTCACTTTTTCTCTCATCGTGCAGGGTAAACTGAAACTTCAGTGTGTTATAATAGAACATTAGAATTTGTGAAGGAAGAATTTGGGAAATCAGACACCTTAAATGCTGATGGAGCCGTGTTTTGAACTGGTGAGATGGAATTCAAACCATTAGTAATATCATCAGCAGGCTCTATCTTACCATTCACCTCATTTTGAGATGTAAAATCAGTCAAATGATCGAAAGACGAATCTACTGATCCAGTCGATGGCAAGACCATACGCCAAAAACGATTCCTGAATATGGCAACTGTTAAGATAAAAGCTATTCAAGAATTACAGGAAATAATTTCCATATCATAAGAAGTTTCAAGATAGACTTGAGGAAAAAATTAAAGAGAATTTTTAAAGCTTGCTAAGCAAATTAATTAGCGGGTATATTAAGAAAAATTTTAAGGATTACATTCTTCAAATTAAGCTTGATTTTCCTAAATTTGAAAGCTCCAAGTTACATATTCTTATTCATTGGAACATATAATTTGTCACATTTACTTTCAACAATAAAAACAACAAGTCAGCTAAACTTCAGAAATACATGAAGTAGTATGGATAAAAAATTTAATGTAATGTACCTAAATTGAGTTAGGGAGTAATTCGACTCAACAGGTGGCAAGAGAATATGAGTTGACTTTGACCGTTCGTTTGATACAATTAATTCATCGATATCCACAGGTCGAGGGCCACATAAATTACCCAAGAAGCACTCTGACTGACAAAATGGTACCACATATTCATACTGCATTCGTTTGTATACTATTTGAAAAGCCTGGAAGCTTTCAGCTGAGAATATATTCAATTTTTAGTACATTACATAACTCCCCCCTTTTTATGTTAGTTCAGATACTTGAAATTTCCAGTCATTGCAGAATGAACTCACTAAAGTTCTTAAAAGAACTTGGATCTAGAAAATAACAGCTAGAACCTTTTCTAGAGATCGATCAAGCAGTTCACGATCATTCTTTTCAATTGCTTCACTGAATTCACGGCTAATTTCAACAGGAAGGTTAACCCTATCTGATGCAGTTTCATGAATATATTTAATAAAAAGTTCCCAAATATCGTACTGTAGTTCTTTCATTGCGATATGATCATTCTACAAATGCATTATAGATTAAAAACGTCCGCAAATCTAAACACATAAATTATTGTTAAAAATTACGCTCTCTGTGATGCAGCAATCTTATATATGCATGAAAAGGACTCGAATAATACTCACGATTAAAGATCAACTCATTTTGAATGAAATCTTTAAGATCTACTTCCTAAAAATTCCATGTAAGGCTCTACAACAATAGAAAAGATAATAAGCACCTGAACATTAAGCATTCTTTCATGCGCATCACCTGCATGGACTAAGAAATCGAGTTCATTCAGAGGGACATGAATATCATTCAAATATGTTCTGAATATCATTAATTGCCGAGTGTCTCGAAGCATATCACTAAGCTTCAACTGAAGCAATGAGTCTGGTGTGTCATTTAGAGAATAATCAGTAAGCCCGTGCAAGATTTCGACTTGTTTGCTGTTCTAAAAAAAAGGGTATTAGGATACCATGTATTTGAACTCCATATTTTCCTGCGTTTCAGATTAGATATGTTTCCAATAAGTGCAACTTTCACAATTTCGAAAATGCATAATCATTATGAAAAATAAGTTTGTCAAAAAAAGTACAGTATAAACTAAAATCTTTCTGAATCTAAAAGGCAAAGATAATACTATCGGCTGTTACTGAAAATACCTGAGATGTCTGCGGGCAGCTAAGAACATCCGAATCAAAAAGATATATTAACACCCGATTAATAATATCCGGATCAGCAATTAAATCCATAGCAGGGAGAAAAAATGAAAAAACAAAGAGTTCGCGTAAAAAGTGGCGACAAATATGACTTGGCCATGGACGCTGAAATAATTTAAGTATTATAAAGTTTAATTTGGTAAACTAAACAAAGGAAATAAAAAAGATACAATTATAAATGCTCCCGAAACCGAAGCCATATTAAGAGTGGTTCACCTAAAAATAACATAATTTTTCAATAAAATTTATTCCGCCAATTGCTTGATGCCACCACACAGTATAAATAGATATTGATAAAATGCTTCACATCAAACTACTTTATATGCCTTATGAGCAGACAACTACGCATATATCCTACTTCTTTAGCGAAGATATTCAATTTAATAAAATGAACTGATAATGACTCATGGAATGTTGTTAGTTGCAAATGCTCTAAAAAAAAGTTGCTCCAGATGAAACAGTACCGAACGATTTGCAAGAGTGTCACGAAAAGAAGAATCGTTGTCATTGGAATGACCCGCAATACAGCTTTCATCCATTATCAGTCCAACTACATGATCAGCCAACTCACGTAGATAATCGACTTCATTTTGTCGTGAACTGAGAGCAAAATGTACATCTGGCATAGCTTCCAAAATTTTCGTTTCAACCATGTGAGATGGATATATCTAAATCACATGCAATGAATTGTAACCTAATATGCGAATCGAAAGACACAAAAAACTAAGTAAGAACAGAAATAAAAATTTGGAAGATGAACGAATTTTTTAAATTGAGATTATCGACTGGAAATTACTAGAATAAAGAATACAATTTAGGAAGTCATTTCACTTAATCGCAGAACTTCTCCAACATGGAAAATCATACGCTTTTATCAACAGTTGCACTTAAATGTTCGACCCTATCAAAATGTATTGCGGCCAATGGTATAGCTTCAAATAAAATAGTGGATGACAAGTCAACCTTCTGAAAGCGCAGGTATAAAACAGCAATGGCATAACGAATCTGATGCCTGAAATAGATTCTTCGCTATTTCATTTTGATCTAATTTCAATATTTCCAATTCACCAATAGTTTTACGGCTGATGCTGTTGCACAATAGCATTAAAAGTTCCTACTGCGATGTCAGTTTAAAAAAGTGCAGAAATGATAAGTGAGAGAGTTTTGACAAAATAATGAAATCATTTTCACCTTATTTCATTGACGAATGCTGTATCATCACTTATCTTTGTTTTATACCAACTATTTATGTAATTATCGATTAGATACTCAATCAAATCTTCAATCAATTTATTCACCGAATCCGGTATGGTTACATCTGAAATGTAACCTATTTCAAAAATTTTTCTGTATTTGTTTGTAAATGGCATCAATATACAAAAAATAATTTAATTTCTAGTCATAAAGTGAACAAAAAATGATGCCCAGGTTTGACGCGAAAAAGACATCAGTGATGCCTTAACAAACTTTCTCGGAATGTAATTTACAATTCTTGAATTAAATTACTTGAAAAATCCAGTAACTTATTAACGTACCTTTCCAAGGTAATTCATATGCTCGTCCGAAATCACTTTTTGCATTGGTGTTTTTGACAAGTTTATCAGCGGTCAATTTTTCACCAAGCCAATTTTCGAAAAAGTTCCATAAAAATTCTCCATTCGAACGGTTCACCAAGTAGATTGTTATAAAATATCCACCAGCTAACGCTGAGCATTGCGCAATAGCTCGTAAAAGACTAAAATCAGAACTGCATATAACTTTAAATTAAAGTGCATAACATCGAAAATTTAATGATTAATCAAAGGGGAAAAAGTAAAGCATATGCAAAACATGCGTAAAAAATTGCTTCCTTCCCATGCAAAAATTGATCATAAAAATTTTATGCATCACTTAAGTGGGAAGAACTGCTTAAAACATATATAAAATAATGGCTTGAGTGATTATGAAAGTTTAAAAACAATGAAAACTGTACAAAAAATAAAATAGAATTGAACAAATGTTAAAAAGAAAAGTGATAAGTGGGGATAAATAAATGGTTAACGAAAAATACGCTTCTAAGTGAAAAATGAAGAAATTGACAATTAAGGATAAAACTTCATTACTTTATTAGCAAAGCCTCTTCTTCACTTAACACCTATAAATAGTCTCGGTAAACATTATTTATTTGGTTTAATATAATCTGGACATATATGTGAAAGCAATTTAAACAAAAATGCAATGTTGGGAAAAATTTCTGTCTGAAATTTATTTCTAGTGGTAACACAGTCATTTCATTCAGAAAAAGAAAAAACATACCTGTAATTAAAGAAAATTGTAAGGATAATTATTAATGTGAAGACCGAAAATATTTTTAAATTAGTACTTGCCGGCAAATTACACCGACAAGTAGTTAATGCGTCCATTAAAATAACATCGTATTAATAAGCTGCAACAAATAAATAACAATAGTTAAAGCTGACTTTGACATCAACTATCTCAAAGTTTTATTCCGAAATTCTTAATTTAAGGAATGTAAAATAAGACCAGAAGTTAAAGGCCACCATCTAATCTATTATATATCAATCAGCATTTATTTCGAACGAAATCACAGGAATCATAATTTCGAAATATTTAAATAAAACCGGATTTCATTAAAAATCCTTTTCGAAAATAAATTATCTCCGTAAAATCTGCAAATGACAAATTAATGAAATTCAACGAAATTTGCTATGCTTGCAGAGGTTTTTTCTTTTTTTTTTTTAAATCTAACAATTTAACGAATATTGTTAAAGTAAACCTGTTCACCAATCATCACGTTTTATTACCAACAAACACAAATTATCAATAGCTTATCAATGTTTACCATATATATCTCCTTACTTGCAAAACAAGTCAAGGATTATTTATTTTACCCGCACAAGAGTAAATTTTTTTTGCATTGTAAGTTAATATTAAGAACAATGATACCACATTTCAGAATACAGGCAGTAAAGATAATTCATTAAAATGTATCGTCTGAATCATCTGAAACAGCTCATCACTTCTCAACATTAAAAATTCGGTCTATTCTGCTCCTTAATCTACTGACAAATGAACTACAAAAATACAGTAAAATATAATAAAATAAAACATTGAAATACATAGAATAAATAAACGTAAAAATGCATAGAAGAAAAAATTTAAGATATGTATAGCATGGGACTTTAAAGTTTCTTTTAATTTAGGAATAAAAAATGAGATTTGTGAAATAAAGAAGTAGCAAACTCATCAAGTTTAGCTAAATTTAAGTGAATAAAAAGAGTAACACAAATAATGTACAGCGTAACAATTATTAAACAGAACTAAAATAAATTTACTGGTTTCAAATACTCTCTATTATGTCTTTTTCTTTTTATTCGTTTGGATAATGCATTTGAGTTGGGCATTATCGGTCGTTTTACTCTGTAAGCAGCTGTACCACCTATACGCGATCCACGAAGTTCTGCGCAGTATGGTAAAAGAGCTGGCTGACGTAAAAACAAACCACGTCCTTCAGGCGTATGAGCTCGCAGATGAATTTTGCCACGTCGAGATGTTATGCATACCCAACCCAACGAAGAAAGAACCACATCTCCGCAACCTCTCCACGATCCAGGGCTTTCCAAGACCATTTCACTGCCTTTAAGCTGAATTGAAGAAAACAAACAGTTATTATCTTGTGGATTTGAAATTTTAAAACGAAATTTAAGGCAATCCAACGCATAAAGGTGTGTGTATATATGGGAGACGGAAAAGAATGCATATCCATAAATGAAAAATTACCTCTGGAAATCGTGCTATTCTCTCGTTATTACCAATCGGAACAGCAAGAAGTGAGCTACCCAAATATTTTTCACGAAAATCCGCAGTTTCGGATGTCTTTCTTATGAAAATCGGCAACTGCTTACTAGCAAACACTGTTAGCTGAAACATAAAAGCTAGAGCTCAGCTGATATTTCAAAAAACCTGGAAAACATTTTCAGAAAAAAATTTTTTTTTTAACGGATAAAAACTTGAAATTATGAAATGAATTCCTTGTGGATTGAAGGAACCAGTGTTTGCCGGTCAGTAGTAAACTGACAACGAATTTTCTGAAACAACTTACCAGAGCACCTGGTCGTCTTTCTTGATAATCTCTAAGTGTAGTTGCTGCTGCTATCGGTAAACTGATTACATCGATCTGCGCAATCCCACCAATCAAAAGAGATTCTTCCGGATGTATGATAAATGTTCGAGGCAAAATCATTGTCCGAGGCAAAACGGTAATTAGTTCATCCAGTGTAAACAAATTCAAGATCTAAATGATGAATTTTAAAAGAAAAACAGAGCTCAAAGTTAGGGAAAAATTCTGAAATAATTTCGAACTCACTATCCGACTTTGTTCTGTTCAAGAGAATGAATTCAAAAAAGTAAGTTCAGTAAACTAATACCGATTTATATCCTGGAAATCTAAATAACTTGCCTGATCCGAGTTGACGGTCCCGGGAGTATCGTAGCACCATTTTCCTTTCGCAAAAATAAATGAATTTGGATCAAAACTGAAACAAATCCAATTTATATGCAGGTTGCAGCGATATAGTGCACGTTTTACAAGAAAGAAGAGAATATTATTAAATGCTTTCATCTATTAACATTAAAAAAATTTTTTAAATCTAAACCGTGATACAGCTGAGCATAACGAAAAAAAAAACAATGGCGTGATGTTAACAGATCAAAATGTACATCTGTTTTGGCTTGTCATCTTCAGAATCGGTTAGCACAGAACGGAAAGCTGGTGGTTGTAACTCCTCCTCACGGTCCTGTGAAATTAATAAGAAATTAAAATAAGGTTTCGATACTAAAATTTAAAATCACAAAAATGCTAATATGGAAGCAAATGAACTCGATTAGCTTAAACTCGTTTTTGAAATACTTCAAAATTACTATACAATTACAAAATGTATACAGAAACCAACTTATCGTCATGAAAGATAGAAAAGAATATGCCTTGAATGAATTTCCAATGGTAGATTGTAATGTTGCATATTTTATGTCGCCTGACTGTTTATAAAGATAATACCGCATACGTTCCTCTTTCTTTTGCCAAGCTTGGTTCGCTAACAATCTGTATCTTTTGATAAAAAATATGCATAGGAAATGCACGTGAAGCCTATTTACATATAACTTATGTAGTTAAAACGTGAACAGTCCATAGCGCAATGTGTATGCTCGAACAAAAAAAAAAAGCATAGTAGAAAAGAGAACAAAATATTATTTCAAAAAATTAAGATGAAACAAGCGCAACATTAAAAACAAATTTCAGGAAATAGAAACTTCAAAAAAAGAAAAAAAAAATAAATAGATCAAAACACAAAATATTCTGAAAAAATTCAAAACTTACCTTCGTCGCCTTACTTCCAATTTGTGTGGCGAAGGATTCATTACAGGAAATTTCAACAATGAAATGGTGGTACCAGGCCAAGGAGTTGTGGCTGCACGCTCCACCAGATCTACAGCACGTACTTTACATAAGTCAGATTGTAGTAATGCGTTGAAAAGTGTTCTGAAAATACAATAAATTCGTCCAGTTCCAGGGATCAATAAGGTAATAAGGGAAAAAACTCACAAAAAAGCAATCCCAGTGGAAAAGTAATAGAAGGATGCTTGGACAGGAATAGCAATTAGAAGTGAAAGAATGAAATATTCTAGACTATATGCGAATATTATGAGTAATTATTAACAGCCACGACAAACAAATGACAAAAATTTGATGTTGGCATGTATTAAAAAAACCACAAAACGTACGATTTGCCTGCATTAGTGCATCCGACTAAGTACATGTCATTTCGTAAAGTGTCTCGAGTTGAAAATCGTAAGAATATGTTCTGCAACAGTAAAAGTCTTTGATGCTTCTACAGGAGATCATATTACTGCTTTTAATATAAAATGAAATTTTTCCCAGCACATCTGTTTTTAAAAACTATTAAAATGGAAGAAAAGCCTCATCACACGAAAAAGATTTCAAGACTGAGGAGAACTGAAAAGCCATAATATATCACTCTTATCAATCTTGGATTAAAAACCTACTAAACGTATAAATTAGCGAATGATAAATAAGAAAAATACAAAAAAAGACTAACAGTAATAAGGTCTTCAACACCAAATCCTGTTTTCGCACTAATAAGTGACATGTGCAATATATTGAAATTATCATTAAATCCTGCTTCCTTTAATGAACTATACAAAATTTGTCGAAAATGACGCAAAAAACCAGGACGTGCATCTGGTGGCAATAAATCAACCTTATTCCCTGCAATAATCCCATAAAAATGCTTCGCTCTATCAGGCAATTGACTTTTACAAATACTATCGTTCCAATGAAAGAGACTATTGAAATTGTGGAATGTGAATCTAATTATCAAATTAAACCATTTATTTCATTTCGTTCAAGTGTCAGCTCATCAAATTAGATCAATACCAAATTATTTCACTTGATTCAACTGTTAGCTGATTTTTGTCCTAGCATGCAGAAATTATAGCACATCATATTTCAAATTTCGAGAAGTATATGTTACGGAGCTATGGGACTTCGCTGTTACTAATTAGAAAGATGATGACATACAATATCAGGTATCATGGTGTAAACAACAACTTTTCTCATCCATAACAATCACATGTAGGAATTTAATATGCTACGGCAATATATTAGAAGAAATAAAAACATACCAACAACAATCATTGGCTTCTGATAACCAATTATCTTTGGTAACTCAGAATAAATGGAACCGGGCAAATCACACATGTCGACAACAAGTATTATTAGTGCTTCTTGTCTCAACTTCAAATGTTTCATCATCGATCGGTAATCCACTTCACAAACATTTACATTCAACTGAAGTAATATATGTGGGCTCGAAACTTGAATTAACTCCTCAGTAATTAAGCTTGTGGTTTACTATGTCAAATCTAGTGAATTATGACATAAACTATTGAATCCTGAGGAAAAATAAAGAAAGTCTATGAAGCCTTATTTTTAATTTAGGGCCTCAGCAGAAAGGTTTAAGAAAAAAGATGCAAAAATCTTCGCCAAATCACTAATGCAAAAAATGAAATCACTACCAGGAAATTGTGCTTTTTAAGCATATAGCACCTGCGGCATAATTGGTCTTTGTAATCATTCAATTTAAAAAAAATCTCCACAGGTAAAAAACCTGGCAGAGAAGCATCCTGAAAATAAAAACGTTCAACGAATATGTTATTTTATGTACCACTTAGAGCTAAAGTTAATTACTCCAATTTCAGCTTCTAATCAGTCTGCTAACTTCGCCATGAAACTAAGTCACTTTTTTAATTTATTGTATGTCACGCTTGAAAGAAAAAAAAAATTGTTGCCCATTTCTTACCCGACAGTGAAAATTTGCTCCACAAGCACCACAAAATTTATCTGAAGAAGGTACTGATGGATCAACCGTACCGCAATTATCCACAAAGTCCTTATCATCATCTTCTGTTACGTCATCCTAAACTGATCATATAACTAACTCTAGCAAGAAAAATGCCTCCACTTCTTCACTACCTCAAAATGGACGTTTGGTGATGAATCTCATCAAAATAAATCGGAAAATGTGCAAAATGAAGTGGGCAACAACAAACTTTTGGATTAGTACTTTGTCCTGGAAGTTGAAAATCAATTTCCTCGACAGCATCTTCGGCACCATATCGGATCATTATATCATCATCAACACTAAAATTACGAAAGTGTTACAAGTCGTTTAGTAAGCATTATACTAATAAAGGAAAAAAAAAATTCCCACAATGCTGCTACAGAAATGACAGAAATAATTTAAGCTTCACATGAAAATACGAACTTCTCCAGTTCGCCACCAGGTATGTCCACCGTTGAACCGATAACAAATTCGTCAACAAAACTATCGCCGTAAATGTAAAACCCACGATCAGAACCAATAAGATTTGGAAATGACGGCAAATCATCTGCAGCACTTTTTGAAACTGTCGCATCCGCTTTCAATAGAAAGGAACCAGCTAACGGGTAATCCTATATGAAGGATATGATACTGAGAAATTTTGAATTATATTCTGAATACACAAATTTTCTGACTTAATTCAACCTCTTGTATAGAATTAAACTCTCTCTAAATTTATCAAAATGTAGCAGAACAACTGAAAACTCCAAATTCTACATCAAATTATTGAAAGCAATCTAGTAGAGTCATAAAGACTTTTTCATTTTTTGCCACACTAGAATCTGAAGTGTTTTCACAATTTTTTCATAACCTAGAAATTACCATAAAAAATGCCCAAACCAAATGCAGAAAAATAAAATGAATCAACATTACAATTATATGTCCAAAGTTAACTTTGAAATATAGGAAATGATTTCCATAAGGTGGGTAAAATAAGAAAATTACATCATGTTCATTTCTAATCCCTTCGTCCAGATTATTGACAGCCAATTTCTTGATTTTTTCTTCATCCTTCTTTCTTTCAGCCTGTTGATACGCAATAATCGAAGCATACTTATTAGCATTCATCCTTCAATTAATATCTAATGAAATAATTACTATCATTTTCCTTGAAAATTTAATTCCTTATGAAACTGAACTATTACGGAATATAGAATCTATCTTGAAATTTTCAGAAAGTGATCAATAAAAACATACTCTAGATATCTGCCAGCAGACAAAGAATCCAAAACCATTTCTGAAGCTGGAGCCTGATTCTGATTCGAAGAAACCTCTAGTCGTTTCCGTATCAGCTCAGTGATTTGTGAAACAGAAGGTGTTTTTGCCGGCACATTCTTGGCAGTTTGTGTTTTCCGTTGCAAACGCCGACCAGCTGCTTGAGTTCTCTGTCGAGTAGGCAATACAGCGAAAGGAAATATTTTCAAATTTCGAGTTACGCACAACATATTAAGCAAGTATTGGCAATCCGTTCCTTTCCAATTTTATCAATTCCTTATTTTCGCGGATGTCAGAGAACCTGTTTTTAACACTCATTATGAAACTGAAGTACTGAGCACTGACAAAAATTTATGACAAGTGCTTGGCATAAAACATTTTCGAGAAAATTTCAGTTAATAATTCAAAGTGGACTCACATATTTATTGGAAAATGGAACCATCATATGAAATGATTTCATAAGCAAGATTTCAAAAATAAAAAAAAAAATTAAAATATTTGCCTGGTCGTCTGGAAGTATTGTTGATATCTGCAAAAAAAGAGTGCAAATCAACACCGCCAACTTCTGCGTTTTCATCAAAATCGTCTTTTACGATCTGCAGAGATTATATCAGTACGCATAGCACAAATATGGGAGGAAGGATTTTTTATTGCATAATCACG
>PQVD01002023.1:0-13374 GCA_003012265.1 Setaria equina
AAATTTCACAGTTAAAATTATTCAATTGTTATGATATTTCACATATCTAAATATCATATCGAAATGGCAGTCAGTTATTTTGTAAATAGAAAAAAAACAGGGAGATATACCATCGAGAAAGTCTGGACGTAAAAAAAAAAAAAAAAAAAAAAAAAAAATTTCTTTTATCAGTCTTTTTTTAGCTGTATGAAAAAAAAAAAAAAAAAATCCTGAAATATCGACTATTGGATGTTGATAATCGCTGGATTAAAAACAGCGATCCATGCTTCAACGTTGTTTATCTACCACGAGAATTTTTGTGATTTTTTCTCTATACATTTTTTTTTTCCATAAAATTTATAAGAGTTTTTTAGTTTTGTTAATTTCGAGAGTGATTATCGATCTCTCAAGTCTGTTTATTGTAATAGAATAGACAGATTTCCACATCTGACACTACAGAACATATGCGAAAATCTATATATTATCCATAATTTTTGCTAGAACAAACTGATTATTCATTTTTTATCTCATAGTCAGACTATTGCTTTTTCTAGTTCTTTTAACAAAACCAGTTCAATCTATCCAAATTTTACTCATTCCTAAAAGAAGACAGGGAATAGCAAATACCTCAGACAAATTAAACAGTTCAGGAATCCATCTCTCTTTTCGGAAAAAAAAGTGCTTTTAATGTGTTAAATTTAGTTTATTGGTGCGTGAACTAGACAATATCACTAATCTGTTAATGGTAAGAAAAAAGAATATCAACAATTTATTACTGGAATGCAAAAGAAAGCAATATATGTATAAATATCACAAGATATCACAAATAATTTTGTAAAAATAAAATTTATATGAAATTATGCATAACTTTTTATAACCATAACAAGAAATTATAAGTGAAGAGGAAAATAAGTACAAATAGTGTGTACTCTTAGTGCTGATGGAAGTACATTTCAGAAGCAACGGAATTCATAATATGTGTTTCCTTTATATAGCATCTCACTTTGTACCACATTCTAAAGTGATTTTCTACATATCTGCAATGTTCAACTAATTAACAACACTTACTAATTAGCACCAACGTAAATACTTTAAGTTCCAACTTCTGTTGCTCAATTTACATATTTCTGAAAGGAAACCAACATCAACTCACTTCATGAACTTCATAATAATCATACTAAATGACAGATAACGAAAAGAGTTATGAATAATGACAAAGCCAAGCTTCATTCACTACAAATAATATTTTTTTTTTCCTTTTCACAATCACATCCCGCTTCAATATCATAGGCCTCTGGCATGCTGAACAAAAAGATAAAGATACAGTGCAGTTATGCTCTTAAATTTATATGTATAATATAACTGTTGTAAAACCTAAGATCTATTCTAAATAACTAAATATTTCACTTCAAAAAGAATAAAATATGAATAATGTAGAAACAAAACCGGAATATACCAGACAAACTTTCGCCATCAGTGGACTAATGAGAATAAATAATCAGTAAGTGGATTATACAAAACTAAATGGTTTCACGGCCAGTGTAATGAATGTGTCTATGCTCAATCACAGTAGGACCGAATGAAAGAGACGTAGGAAGAGTGTTCTACACAAAGTGAACAATTCAAGTGGTCCAGGTGAAACATAAACATATCCGAACTAACATAAAAGGAAGTGGAACGATCACAGGCACAAGATAAGAGTGCAGAAAGGAAAAGAATGGAACTTTTTAAAATTCAAAAGAATTGTACATGAATAACTGGGTAATAAAATATTCAGATGTCATTCTTTTACCTTAATATTTTATGAATTTTTGAGAGAAGAGAAATAAAGGACACATTTTTTTAGACATAATTCTAATGCAAATATTACAACATAAACAACAAATCTAGCCGATAAGCAGTGAAGAACCGGAATCTCAGAAATAATTCCCAGAAATGGAATGGAGTTTGAGTATTTTCTACTACCTTCTGCGTTTCTAATCTTTTACAGTTAATAATTTCAAGTTTATGAAAAAAATTGTAAGTTACAAAAAAGCCGAACAATTTTTACGGAAAAAAGCATGCAAGTGTGGCATACAAGCAATTAGACACAATTCAACACAAATAAGCTTGCTAACCCGTATAAAATAATTACACCATGACATTAATGAGTATCGTGATGTAATGTAACGATTCCTTCTCGTTGCTTTCATTTTGAAATAACAATTAGTTAACGCCGTTCTTTATCGAACTTACGTAGATTCAGCAATAATAAGATCTGATAAGACTTTAGAGCATTGATCAGTGCTTGTTCGACCTGAAACAACTTTCAGTAGCAATTTTTCTTGCAAATCTTTAAATTCTTAATAAAAAGCATGTGAAACATACAAATCACTAGCAAAATTAACAACAGTAATATTTTCGTAAGACTGAAAGGACACGAATGCAAGGGGAAGTGACGACAACTACATAATGCTTAAGCACGATGAAAACATTTCTTGTAATTATGAGCCAGTTAGAAAGATATTGGATTTTTAACATGATCAGAAGAACCTAGGCGATACACATCACCAGTAATCTAATTAGCATTTGATCAACAAATTCTAACGGCTATGAAAAGTGATCATAAAGTAAACAATATTATTAATTAGAACTACAGACCTGAGGATCTGCTTTTGTGCTTGCAACACAATCTACAAGTGTTGGATACAAATTGACGAGTTCCGTATAGAATTCTGAATTGAAGTTATCAGCATGACGTAAAAGTCCTTCAATAAGTGTACTCACGGCATGCAATACAGACGTCATTTCAACAATTCTTTCTTGAGAGAGCCGTAACTGCCCAGCATTTAGCTGATCACGTACGAATGATAACATCACCTAGAAAAGTTTTGCACAAAGCATAAAATAACATCAGCGCAAAAAAATGTTACAACAATAGTGAAATGAAAACAAGCAACTATGAAAAAAATGATTAAGAAAAGATTACTTCCTTGCACCTGGCCAGCAATGATGATATAGCGGAAGTACCTAAACTTGATGATGCAATACCTTGTCCTCTTCTTTCACTTCCAACTGCTCCTTTGATATCATCACCAACTGACTCTTAAAAAAAGCTTGTATTTGACAAGAAAATCATATTAAATTATGTGAGTAGCAACAAATAGTTAATTTCTACCAACAAATTTTAGCTGAAATAGATCAACAATGTAAAAAGGTTACATTAACTGGTCCCAAAGACAAATTTAATTATTGTTTTTAAAAAATTCTGTTAAGGATTTCAAATCAAATACTGAGTTTTGATTACCAAGATAATTCATACCACCAAGAAAATGCACTGGTGCAGCACTTCGCACAATATCCGGCTGCTCCTCGTTCTGACTCATTGACAACAGTGCTTCAAAGCACACTTTGGATAATTCCACTCGTTGTGTATATGTGTCTAAAGCTACAAGAAAATTTTACCAATACGTGCTACATGAGACAATTAAATTTAAAAAAAGATGATGTATATTGCATATCTTTATCTTTCAAATTAATCTATTAAGAGTAAGAATAAACCGCAAATATATTAAAGTCTAAAACACAAAAATCATTAATCTAAATAACATTGTTTCCACAGCTATTAAAGAAATTTTAACATAGCAGTAATATTACATTACGACCGTTTTCAATTTCAAACCCTCACTAAAATGATACCAAAGACATCAGATGAATCCAAAGTACTTATGGAACCACGGTTCAGAATATCGATAATTTTTGAGATAAAATCCGCTGGCAATACATTTACATAAGGTAACATCTGAAGTAAACAGTTCCTTTATAATGGGAAAGAACGATTCAAAATCAGTTGAACGCTTTTCTTTTGTTAAACACAGTTAGATGATAATTGGTAACAGTGAGAGTTCAAATAACCACTTCCCTATCTTTAAATATATTTAATGCATAGAGAAAAATTACAGCAGATGAGATCTGAACTTTTACCTCCGTTCTCACTAGTTCTATCAACTGACAGTCAATAAATTCATGTCTTTTTCGCTCGTCAGCATTTAACGGACATGAAGGACGACTGAAACGAGAAAAGTAATCAAAGTAGAATTTCAAAAATGGCAGAATTAGCTGCTTTGAAATTTCAAGGAAATTTTATAATCTCTTAAAAATATTCACGTTTTGTATAAAATCTATAGTGCAAAATATAAAGTTACTTGAAGTACAAGTTCCAACTAATAAAAAATATAAATCTAGACTTACCTACTATTGAAAAGAAAGCGATCTAATGCATCGGCAATTACGGGCCATATGGCATGGAAATACCGAGCTGAAATTTTCTTTCTTACATAAATTAATAATACCACTTATCAATGCTTGCATGTTACTTGTTTAACTCCAAAACACTTTCAAAATTTAAGTTTTCCGCATGAATAAAGTAGCTAATGCAGGTGAACCTAAACTCTTTTATAATAGGCCACCAGTTTCTGCAAATATCCCATATTTTCAGATGAAAGGCATACACTGTTGTCTGGCAATAGGAAGTCCTAATCGTAATACGGTAATGAAAGCCGATGCTGCTGCTTTCCATGTACTTTGTGAAGGACATTGGTATTTTAGTTCCATTGGTTGCGCCAAACACTAAATGAAAAATTCACTGGATGCGTTTTATTGCAACTGAATGCAAAAAATACGGAAGAACCAAATAAATTGAAGATTAGCTATCCAGCACAACAGATGCAGCAGTTTAAAAAAAAACCTTAATTTTATTTAAAAGCTAAAAATATATAGATCTCATATTCTACTCAGGAGTGACCAATCCTTCTGATCTCAGTCGTAGCTGCTCCTTGGCATTTCTCAGAACATTTTAAACAACCGTGATATGTGATTCTGTTGTAAAATGCAGTGGTCAGAGTAACCGAATAGTCCCGCAAAAACGCACCTTAACAATATCAACAAATACAGTAGATTGAATAATTTCCTGGAAATGTGCGGTACCTGCATAGAATTCTACCACTGTCCGTAACGATAATTCCGCAAAAGGTACCATGTTTTGCGCTCCTTTCTAGAATTATAGAATACATGAAATAATAAATCGCCTAATTTGTTACGATTTAAAGTTTCTCATTATACGTAAGAAGTGCAAGAGTTTCCCAAGCACTACATCAGATGAAATATCACTATTTCTTATCAATAGAACCGTTGTTACCAAAACAAAAGAATTAAATGAATTGAGATAAATCGTGGAATAAGTCTAAAATAAATTCATTGACTAGAATGAACTTGAATTTGTAATAAAGTTTCCAAGAACTCAGCAAAATAACATTTTCCGTTTTGCTTGACACATATCCCGCGACAGGCGGATGGATAGCAAAAGTCGTGAAATCAAGCATCAAACGAATGAGGTCGGGTAAAGCTGGACGCAGTGACGAACCTGATTCTAACATGTCCTATAAGAAAATCTGTTAAGTATTCTTTCCAACAAAATTTCCTAATTTCAAACTTCAGCAGCAGAAAATTAACTTTCAACAAACCTGATACACAATTCGAACGCAATTTAGAACAGCTTCTAAAGTTGGTGTGATGTCATTTCCATTTGACAGTATAAACGGAATTTGTTCTGCAGTCAATGGTACACTAACAACACCCTGTAAAAGGCAATGATGTTCAATTTATGATAAAAAATATCCCCGTTAAAACTATTATGAAAAGTTTACCTTTAAAATACTAGGTACTTGATCAAATTTCAAATCATCACATGAGATTTTTTTTCGAACTCGATCAAATAAGGGAAGGAATATCTGGAGCAAAGTGATGAGATGCGTTGGGCCGGGGATAAAGTTTCCCCCATTCCTGAAATTTTAATGTATAATTTCTCGAAAATATGGAGCTATCCAATAAGTGTATTACAAGGAGGCAAGCGATTCGCAAATATGAACAAACAAAAACTGCTAACTTTAAGTTGTAATATGAGGGGTGCATTAAAAGAATTAAATGGAAAATTATTACATTCTTAACCATCTTTCTCACCAACGACAATCGTAAATCGAAACAAATCTTACCTCCCGGTTACCGTAGCATCAGACGATAAATCAACTCTGTAAGACTTAGTTAAAACCAATGTTCGCGATATACCCATCCAGCTCTTAAGCAATAAATATTAAATTAGCTCATACAAAACTAAACAATGATCCATACGCATAAAATAAAAGATCAGACCAATGATTAGTTACAAATTTATAAGATACACCTGAAGCAACTATTACAGAAACTGGATTGCACTAACTGCAGCAGAAGAAAGAAACATACCTTCCAAGATGTGATCCATAAATGTTCAGGCAAAACGGGTGGTTCATCACCGCTATAACTTCCACATGTATTGCTATAGTATATAGTAAAGTACACTAAGAATATAAGGATCTTACGTTTCAACAATGAAATCTTTCGGAGGTTTAAATAATGCAACTCTAATTTTTGCCCTCAAAGGGAACTAAAATTAATTTACTGTTGTTAACTGAAGACCTGATAAAGGAGAGCTTACTTGGCGAATTTTTCTTTCTTTCCCATTTCATAACCTTGCGACGGTACTCTTCCTAGCAATAATTCCTATAAACAACATTTCTAGCAGCTATTTGGCAAGACGAATTGTAAAATATTAATGGAGAAGAAAAAGATTACACGAATACAGACCTGAAAGCTCTTAAGTGCAGCTAACGTCATCTCACTATTATCAGATGCAGCAAGGTACTCAATGTAATGAAGAAGTGTTGCCCACACAGCTGGGAAGTCATCTGAAATGAATCACTGGTTTCTAATCAAGAGTCAAAATGTAGCCTTACTTCTCTACTTAACTCATCGCCAAATTTAATTTATGAAATGAATGCTAAAGTACTGTCTTAAAAGACTAGGAAAAAAAATCAACCAAGTGCAAGCAGAAGTGTCCGCTGAGCATTGAAAATCTTGACAATACCACTGAGCGTTTGAACTGACGTTTCGGCCCACTGCTTCGATTCCGTATCTCTCGAATGATGTATAAGTATGTTTGAAGCACCCAAAGCTGAGCTATCTGTTCGTGTTGTAGATGCGCTAAGTGTTAGAGCTCGTACTTTGTCTAACATTGGGAAAAGTATCTGAATTTTAAAAATCTCTTTAATGCCAAGTTTAATAATAAAATTAGAAAATTAAAGAAGAAGTAACCCATTAGAAACTGAAACTTAAATATACGCAATGATTGCTATCAGTGTATCTTCAGGATCAAAAAGACATTGGTGATATTTTAATACCTTCCAGACCATATGCCTCCATGTAGCCGATTTTAGGGCTAAACCATGTGCAGCGATCGTTTGTAGCAATGTCTGGCAAGCACTTTTGCGAACTGGCGGTCTAACATCAACACATAACTCGGACAAGCAGTTGTACAGTACCAGCCAAATTGTTTCACTTTCTTTCTGCGTAAGTTTTGGATTTTTTCGGTAAACGAAATCCGAAATAGTCCACTACAACAAACAGTGCATATATTGCCTGTAGCTATCAAAACTTAAAAATTATTTACAAGTTAGAGTTTTAAGTTTTCATTGAAAACTACCTCTGTTTACTTCCTAAGAAAGAATTATCAAAGATTAAAACTCACTAACTGTCCCAGAGCCGAAAGCGATATATTTAATTCACACTGCTGGGAACCATATTTTGCATCGGTTTCAACAAGAAGCTGTATACAATGAAACGGTAAAATTTCGAGGAAATCTGTGATCATCAAAGCCACTGCTTCATAACTTTGTTTTACCAATACTTCATCGTAACTAAATGTGAAAAAAAAAATATACAGAAAGACTTTGTTTTCGGTAATGAATTTTTTTGGATCAAGATGAAATTCAATTCTGTCACTTAATAATGATTGAGAATGATGATTTCCAGGTCATCATAATAATTCACCCATTTTTATAAAAATGTTCAGCATCCCTGGAAGCATGGCCAAAAGAAACTCACGAAATTCAAGCACACTCGCAAAGAAGTTTTGTCGTTTATTAACCAGGAAGTTCATTAATTAATTAGCAGTTAGGTTACACAAATAACCCAACCTTTGGACATGGCATATTTAGTCAAAAACTTGAAGTTCAGTCAAAATATCCGGTTTAAACACTTTTTTTTAAATGATATTAAAGCAAAAATACCTTAATTTTCCTGTAACAACAACACGAACAGTTTCAATAACAGTTGGCCATTGGTCGGAGGTTAACTGTTGTCCAGCTGACTGCAGTACATTTACAAGGCATTCGATCTGTTTTCGGCGTACATCTATATATTCAATTTCGGACATTGACGACAGAGGTGACAATATCAGCTGCTGACGCTTCTGAAATTCGGTTATGAGAGGCGAAATGAAACAAGATTGTTGGTGTTTTAAACGATTTCCGGAAAATAGAAAGCACACTATAAATAACGCAAAATTTACAGCAGTTGAAATCTTGTCTCTTTTGCCTTCCTTTAAGACCGGAATAAGGAAGCCGAGTTGGAATTCGTAAAAGGCATTGTAACAGTACGAAAAGTGTGTATGAAGGTTTAAAAAACCTGCACTGCAACTACATTACCAGTAAGATGCAAAATAACTCGCCAAAAACATTAAAATTTTAAACAGTAAATTAAATAACAAACCGATTCTGCAATTCCAGTCTTGACTTTTAAAGCACTTTTCACCAGTACTGTTAATGCCTGCGCACCCCACTCTCGCAGCTTCGCATAAGGGTGACTTGATACCTTCAAAAGAATAAATGGTCATTGTTATATTTTTACTTATTTTGCTGCACATATACCTCGAGAAATATTAGAAATGTTGAAACACACACGGAGAGCTATGCGACATATTACCTCAATAAGATGAGCCGTTACAGGCCTCCAAAACACCTCCAAACGTGAAAGATTGGCCATCCCTGTTTGTTGTAGCTTTGCAACAGGAAAAAAAGAAGGCTCACGAGAACCATTTTGTGAAACCTAAAATTACTTTTCTGTGTTTATAAATCGATATCCGAATAAGGAAAAAATTTAGAAACCCGAAAGTTGCTTACGGTCATTGCCTCTGAAGAAAGTTTACATAGTGCGGCGATTACATGATGCAGTGCAACATCATCAAGCCTCGTTGTCGAGTCGAACAATTTATTCAACATTGCTGCCTAAAAATCTCGTACAAAATAAGGAAGCTTACTATGTTTATATACACGTTAACTATTGAAATGTGCCAATAGTTCCTTTAGAAGGAATTTTCTAAAAATGATTAAATAAATATACCACAACGGGAACATCAGCCATTGCTGCTGTTGTGAGAACATTGGCGTTGGAATGCGAACCAGATAAGAGGGAAGTCCCATCAATAGTTTCACCTGAAAATTTTCAAATATTTGCAGAAAGTGGCGTGTATTCCATGGAATACTCTTCTAAATAAGGCTTAACCAAATGACATAACTAAAAATTCATTAATACTATCTCTCACATGCATCATAACTTTCTATCTCCTTACAACCTGGGTGCAACAAACTATTTTTATCAATTCACCGTCACGTACCATCAGATCGAAATCCTCCTTGCATACTCGGAGTCATTCCCAAAATCCATACTAAATGCTGCACTGAAGCTAACACAAGATGCCAACAATCACCTAATTCCTGACCATTCGTTTGAGCGGAGCTTATCAATACACGTGCAACTTGTACATTTTTAGCCGTTAACTAGAGAATAGAAAAAAAATTACAAGACAGACTTGAGATTTTCCGAATATATTTGGAATGAAATTATCAAATGAAAAAATTTCGGAAAGAATTTATTAAAGTTGAAGCATACTAGTCCATATCTAAATCAAAAATGACAAACCATGACAGTTGTACTGTAAAAATTTAAAGGAAGTGAAGGAGTTGGACAAATAGTACCAACAGCTATAATCTGACATGGTTGATTCGATTCATTTTCAAATTTTTCCATTTTTGAACCTAAAAATAAAATTTGTAAGATCTCAATGCCCAACATTATGCCGTCTGTGTTATCCAAAAGACAAAAATAGCAGTGAGGAAATGTATAATTCTTGAATTTATGGAATTAATTGACATACATGATGAATCTTAATCAGGAGGCTTGCAATACGATGGTATTTTCACGTGTTGCAATGTTACAACAAATGTAGTGAATTATATATTCGAACAGTCTACCAAATGCTGTGATTAGAAAAAATTTTTAAGACATGCCAGTTAAAGTATCCTTATCCAACTGAGAATTAGCTGCGGTTAAAAATCCTGGCATGGCATTTAAGCTACCAAAAGCACTTGATATTCGCATCAAATATTTTGGTGGTAACGCAGCTTTACACAGTGCAAAATACGCGGCATCACGGCCAGCTGTATGACCCAAGCGACATGATAAAATTGTCATTGTGACAAAACATTTCAGGAGTTGTTCAGTAACCGATTCATCGATGCTAAAATCAAGAAAACAAAACATCCTTGAAATGTTGGAAAACTACAGAGTAATCAACGATTAGGTTTACACCTCACAAGAAATCCTCAAACCACGTAAAAAAAAAAAAAAATGTGTATATATATAAAGTTTAACCTGAAAAAACAATTCATAGATATCACAATACGACTTATTATTCGTTGATTAAACTGTCCAATATTATCTTACCTTGCATCCAAAAAAAGTGAAATTGCAACCAGAAGACTTGTGTAAGTTGACTGATACAGCTCTTGTGCTACATCTGCAACTAACAATTTCTTCACCGAATGAAAATCCATATATATATAGCAATCAAATTGACGAACTTTTAATATAGTGCTATAACCTTTTTTTTCTTTTCGAGAATGTAGCGATTCAACAGCTTCGAAAACTGATTGACAGCAACTGCTTACACAATAATAAGTTAACGATAGCGAGTAGCCATTAGGTAAATTCAGCGCCTCATGCTTTTCTAGAGAATCTAACCTGAAAAAAAAAACCATATCTTGGAAGGGGATTCAATACCCACAAGCAAATACCATCAATATCCATGAAGTCAATCAAAGTAAATTCCAGCATCCTATTACTGTGATATTTAAGCAATGATCGTCTTTGTCCATAACATAATATTCCGTATACTTAATTCGCTCCTAGGTTTTAATTCACTGTTCACAGAGTAAAGAGCATGACCACAAAAAAAAAAGAAAGAAGATTACAGTAAGGATTTCTTAGGGGTAATATTTTGACACAGAGGAATCCAAGCACCACGATACTGAAATCCTGGCTGTGAACCTGATTGGATATTCGCCTCGAACTGTTGCTCCTCATCCTTGGCAGCTAAAACAGATTTTTTTTTTCAGAATTTTTGCACTATGCAGACATTATGATCAATGAACAAACTTCATCTGAAAAGCAAATCATTTACCACATATCTTCTTACTTAAGGCCAGAAAATCGATGGAAAATTAGCTATTATTTGAACTAGAATTGAATTGGAAACACATTCTAATCGTTAATCTTTACGAAGCAATATTTCTTCATAATGTTACCTATAGTTACATCATTCAGAAAGCAATTGTGAGAAATATTGAATTCCATTAAAAAATTTCATTTGCTTTTTCCATAAAACAAACTCACTGGCTTCTAATACGTTAGGACGCAAAAATGACAATTGCGCATATGTTGCCAAACCAGATATGATCGAACCGATAGCTTTTGTGGCGCCTGGCTTGGCGTCGTAATTCTCACAGAACCAACTGAATGTATTGACGGTAAATTAATAAAGTAATGATCAATAATTGATAAAGAAAAGGGATGAAAAAGTAAGGAATGAATTCAGAAGCAAACCGTTAACATATACCCGATAACCTGCAAAATAACTTATAAATGGAAACACACATCAAAAGCTCGGGTATAACAACAATTTTGTGCAAAACTTCAAGAGCAATAGCACGCTGCCATCCCAGTTTATCTGATTCCAGGAACTTTACAAGCAATGCCAAGAAGATTTCACATTCCGTTACCTGGAATAATCAAATCAATTTGTAGCAAAAAAAAAAAAAAAATCATACAATTCAGGGCAAAGCATTCCCATCCATTATCCTTTGAACTACAGTATATAACGCAATCATTTGAAAACAGTAAATTTTTGACTTCAACCGAATTATATTTAAACATCATAAACAAACCAATAGGTTGTAATAGAGCGTAATTAGAATTACGACAACACGCAGAAGGCGCATTGAAATTGGAAAATACACACGTTCGGGAGAACAAGGTAATTGCGATGAAATTGAATCTATTGAAGAGTGCGTAGTTGAAGAATAGGGATGTTGAGATGTGATCTAAATCAAATTCAAAAAATGTTTGTTAGAAGGAAATCTAAGCATTACCAATTTGTTACAACGAAACCGAGTCGATGACAGCTTAACATCAAAAAATCATAAATGAAGAGAAACCTGCATATGCTTATGATTCGGCGCGAATAATTTAATGATTAGAGGACATACTTGATCTTTCAGTAACTGAGCAAATTCAGAATGCTGTAAAGAAAAACTGTTATTGAAAGCATAGCAATATCGAAAAATTATATAAATAAGGAACAAATTTGCTTAACTTAGTTAAATATAAGTTATTCAATGTATTTAATAAAATAAATAAGGCAATATATATATAAGGCAATTGTGTTGTCCAGTTAGCAGTACGCAACAAAATAAATGAAGAACCTTGATAAATACAGATGGATATGAAGAAAGCACTGATTCTAATAATTCTAAACCTAGTGTACGTGTCATCTCCTGAATTCCAATCAACCAAAGAGGAGCTTCGGAGTTGATCAGCAAACAGAGGTCCTGGAAAAAATGCAAATTATTCTCACTTCTAAAAAAAAGACCTTAAGGACAAGACTTTCGTTGACCAAAGATGGATAGAACAATGTTCACGTAATGTCACAAATATCTGTATAACGAGAAATAAAATGCTAAAAACACTAGTTAAGAAAGGAAGCAACATACTGAAGTTTTTACATTGGAAATACAAGAAAGTTGGGCTTACATGAAACAACATATAACCATCTGATGCGCATGGCCTCAACGTTGGTGGCGGAGATTTTGTATGTACTCTTACAGTTTGATGAACTATTGGCATTTCACAGCCTTTTAAACCATCTTCCTTTAAAAAAAATCACTTTTGCAACTTGATGGAAATATAATAACGAATAAATCAAGTTTTCATTTTTTGAAACATCTAATTAAAAAACAGTAGAGATAATCACAACCAAAGCCTAACTAATGTGCTAGTTATCAGGAAAGGTATGACTGCTGATAACATAACTACGAAACAGGATACTTATTTTCTTTAAGATAAGATGATATAACATGGAGAATATACACTGCGTTGTTGTTACAAAGTAGTCGTGCAAACCCAATGGTTTTTTTTTTTTTACATAGGCAA